>VZQC01011509.1:1129940-1142361 GCA_009823505.1 Rhizomys pruinosus
AAAAAAAAAAAAAAGGTGGATGGTGCCTAAGAAATAATACGGAAGGTTGTCCACTGGTGCACATGCGCGCACGCACGCACTCACGCACGCACACACACAGTGCGCAGAGAAGCAGTGCCTAGGAGTGTTTAGTGGCTCATACTTTTAATCCCAATACTATAGAATTTGGAGTCAGGGGGTTGCCACAAGTTTGAGGCCAGCCTGGGGTGCATAGTGAGTACAAGGAAAGCCTGGGCTAGAGAGCAAGACAGTGCCTTAAAAAAAAAAAAAGCTGCCAGGCATGGTGGTGCATGCCTTTAATCCTAGCACTCAGGAGGCAGGAGCAAGCAGATCTTTGTGAGTTCAAGGCCAGCCTGGTCTACAGAGGGAGTTCCAGGACAGCTGAGGCTATAGGGAGACCCTGTCTCAAAAAGACCCAAAAAAAAGTTAGGGCCCATGTGACAATCGACAAGAAAGGACATTATAGAAGGAGAATGCTGAGCAAAGGAGGCGAGAGTCTACTAAAACAAATTTTGTTCAAAAATGCCATGATGGGGGCTGGAGAGATGGCCTAGCGGTTAAGAGCAAGGACTGCTCTTGCAGAGGACCCGGGTTCGATCCACAGCACCCACATGGCGGCTGAGAACCATCTTTAACTCCAGTTCCAGGGGAAATCTGACGTCCTCTTCTGACCTCCGCAGCATTGCACACACGGGTGCACAAACCTACATGCAAACAGTGCATTCATACACATACAAAAATAAATAAAATTTAAAAAAAAGAAAAAAAATTAAAAAATAAATAAAAATAAAAATAAATGCCATGTTGAAACCTAATACTGTGTATACTGATTTTAAAAATATTTTTAAGCTGTTTAGGGTAAAATTGTAATTGTTAGTGGATTAGAAATTATTTTTTACCCCTATTTATTGTGTTTGTGCATGTGCATATGGAGGTCAGAGGACAACTTGTAGAAGTTGTTCCTCTCTATGATATGGGTTCCAGGGATTGAACTGAGGTCATCAGGCTTGGACGTGAGTGGCTATACCCACTCACCCATCTCAATGGCCCAATTAGTGGGTTTTTTTCTTAGGTTGCTAGAGAAATGGCTTAGTGTTTAAGAGCACTGGCTTCTCTTGCAGAGGACCTGAGTTTAATTCCCAACACTTAGATGGTGACTAACAACTGGCAGTTTCTCCAATTCTAAGGAATCCAACATCCTTTCCTGCCTCCGTGGCCTTTCCACACATGGGTGCACCCTCATACATGCAGGTAAAACACTCATACATAGAAAAATAAAAATATTTTTCAAATAAATGTGTTTAATATTTTATTATTTTATGTGTATGAGTGTATTGCCCAAATGTGTGTAAGTGCACTTGTGTCATACAATGCCCTAGGAGTCAGAAGAAGGCATTGGGTCCCCTGGAACTAGAGTTACAAATGGCTGTTAGCCGCCATGTGGGTGCTGGGATCAAACCTGTCCTCTACAAGAGCAGCCAGTGCTCTTAAGCGCTGAGCCATCTCTCCAGCCCCTAAAAATAAAACTTTTAAAAAAAGTATTCAGCTGGGTGTTGGTTCCCTGAAGTTTACCTGCTTTTGTTCTTTCGATTACATACTCAGTTTCTTAGATCATGGGCACTTTAAAGTGATATATCATACTTTTTATTTTGTAGACGAAAGCACCACATCATCTGGTCAACATCCAGAATCACTTTGGAGATTATCACAGAGTAAGTGAAGCTGTGCTTGTAGGTCTGCCTGTGAGTGTGATAAGATCTGTGCCAGAATGATACAGAAGAAAAGGTGCAGAATTTGGGGGGAAAAGTCCTTAAATTCATTTGGAAAAACAAAAGACCCTGAATAGCCAAAACAACCCTGAGTGAAAAGAGCTACACAGGGGGGAATCTCTATACCAGACTTCAAACTATACTACAGGGCTACAGTCATAAAAACAGCCTGGTACTGGCACAAAAACAGACCTGTTGACCAATGGAACAAAACCGAAGATCCAAACCTGAGCACATACAATTTCAGCCATCTCATATTTGACAAGGGGGCCAAGAAACCACAATGGAGAAAAGACAGCATCTTCAGCAAGTGGTGTTGGCAAAACTGGATCACCACTTGTAGAAGAATGAAATTAAACCCCTACCTCTCNACTCTCGCCTCTGTACAAAAGTCAACTCCAGATGGATCTAAGACCTCAACGTGAAACCCCAACTCTAGAAGGCAGTAACTAGAAGAAAAATGTTTGGAGCAGCAGATTCATTAGACCCTAGGCACTAGAAAAGGTAATTCCTAATCAGAAGCGAGCGGGTGCACAGAATTCATGGTTCGACAATTTGATCAAATGGTCCTCATTAGTAATCAAAAGCTTTCTGTACATCAAAAGGAAACAATCAAGGGAAGTGAATAGAAGACACCACAGACTGGAGGAAACCTTCACCACAGAAACATTCGACAAAACATTTGATTTTCCTAGAATATATTTTAAACAGAAGAGTGGCTGGTAGGAGTATTGCTTGGGAATATTACTTGAGGTTTGTTTCTCTTCTTGCCTAGTCGTTGTTATGTGCGTTCCACGTCAGCTTCTGGAATTCCTTTCTTGCAGAGGACTCCCTGGCCGTTCGAATCCTCCAGACTAATCCCTGACTATGGCGGTTCCTGAGAACCGGTCTGTAACTCCAATTCCCAGGAGAACTCCAGCTCCAGGGATTCCTTGAACCCTTCTTTTCCTGTGAACTCCAGCTGGGCATTGCATGACCATTGGTATTGCTCCGGTGCACCATACCCTACATCACCGCACAGTACATTTCGCCTCTACAACACTACAGGACTAATAATTAAAAAATATCAAAAAAATAAAATATAAAGATAAGAAAAAACAAGGAAAAAGAGAAAACAACTAAAAAAAAAAAGTATTCTATCAAGCATCTTGCCATCTTTAAAAGAAAGAGAAGCTGGGCATGGTGGTGCATGCCTTTAATCCCAGCACTGGGTAGAGGCAGTGGCACACGGAATACCAGGAGATCAAGGCCAGCCTGGAGTACATAGTTCCAAGCCAGCTGGGGCTACAAGGAGACCTTGTCTCAGTCAGTCAATAAAAGAAAAAAAAAAATTTGTATATTTGGGACTAGTAAGAGAAAGGTTACATTTGGTTTCTTTATAGATAGCATCGTGCTAAAGAAGTGAAATGTCTATGTAACATTTTTTAAATCTTTATTTCTCAATGTTCTCTGACCTAATTCCTATTTTCAGCTGTAGCCCAAGACATCACAGCTCCTGAGAAGTCTCCTTCAGTAGTGCTGAGTAAGTGGTTGATAGTCCATTCCCTATTTTTAATATGCTTTTAAATTATTTCAGCTTCTCTGCTTTTTAATCCATCACACATTGGTACTGTTTGTGCTCATTCTTGTGCGATGTAAATGTATTCAGGGCTGTTTCATCATAAGCGATTTACTTGTAGGGGTAAATGCCTAGCTTTTCTTAGATGTAATTAAAAACTGGTGAAGTGTGTTTGAAGTCGTTCTTGGAGATCAGTGTAAAGGAGTTACAGCATAGTCTTGTCTATCAGGTGACATCTTTTTGTTATGGGAAGGCTTTTATCTTCACTGATCTGATCCTATGGAATTATTTACTTCAGAAACTAATACTTTTGTTGTTTTCCTCCCTACATTTTTCCCTTTCTGATAAATTTCTTATATAACAGTGGACTGTAGTATAAATTTTTTAAGTATGTGAAATAACATTTTCATATATGTGTTTGCTTCAGGCTCAGGATGTCAAAAAAGCCCTCAGGAATGGGTTGAGCAGACCCTAAGAAGGAGGACCAGAATGCCGAGTGAGTAGACATTTCACTGTTGTCTGCTCCTTTGTTGATTAGCAGACATACCAAAATCTTTGGTTTTTCAGTTAACCATTTAGGTTGGGTTTTGGGGGGGTTTTTTGTTGTTGTTGTTGTTGTTTTTTTTTTTTATTTATGTGTATGACTGTACTGTCTGCATGCACAGACTGTACTGTCTGCATGCAGGTTTGTGCACCTGTGTTGTGCAATGCTGCAGAGGTCAGAAGAGGGTGTTGGATTCCCCTGGAACTGGAGTTCTCCTGGAACTGGAGTTACAGACGGTTCTCAGCCGCCATGTGGGTGCTGGGGATCGAACCCAGATCCTCTGCAAGAGCGTCAGCGCTCTTAACTGCTAGGCTATCTCTCCAGCCCCCTAGATTGTTTTTTATTCACTAATAAAGGACAGCTATGGCTGCTAGAACACCGTTTGCTGGAATGGGTGAATAATGTAGAAAATGCCATGAGAAAACCAGCGGGTGGTACAGGTCTAGGCTGAGAAGCTGGCAGTCCTCGGAGCAGAGCAGTTCCTATAAACAATGTACTCTTCAGATAATTCCTGCTGTGGATGTTTTTGTTTGTTTTGGCAGACTTGTTTAAATATCCACTTTACTGGAGCTTTATCTTTTTTTTTTTTTTTTTTTATTCTTTTTGAGACAGAGTCTCCCTTTAGTACCAGCTGGCCTGGAGTTCACTATGTAGACCAGGCTAGCCTTGAATTCACAGAGATCCTCCTGCCTCTGCCTCTGCCTCCCGGGTGCTGGGATTGAAGGCATACACCACCATGCCCAGCCAAAGACAGTTCTTAGCCACCATGTGGGTGCTGGGAATCAAACCCAGGTCCTCTGCAAGAGCAGTCAGTGCTCTTAACCACTGAGCCATCTTTCCAGCCCCTACTGGAGCTTTCTTTACCCATTATTTTATCCCATAAATGGCAAAATTCACAAATTATGTTTTTTTGTCTTATTGGATTAAATGTCACTGAACTTAAGAAATATGTATAAATTGATAGGATGAACTAACTATACTCTGAACTCAGTCTATCATAATTTCTGTAGAAATATGCATATTAGTGCTGAAGATGTAGCTCAGTGGTAGTGCACTTGCCTAGTACGCATGAGGCACTGGACCCTGTCCATCAGAATAACAACACAAAAAAGGTAATTAGGCCAGGTGTAACACATGCTTGTAAAGCCATCATTCACGGGGAAAAAAAGGAAAAGAAAAAAAAAACAATGTCTATACCAACAAAAATCTATCCATGTTCTGCATATTAAGTGTTATTTATTTTGGTATTTATTTTCTGTCCTCCATACTCTTTGGGGGGTTTTTTTGTTTTTGTTTTGGGGTTTTTTTTGTGTGTTTTTGAGACAGGGTTTCCCTGTAGCTCCGGCTGTCTTGGAACTCACTATGTAGATCAAGCTGGCCTTGAACTCATAGATAATCTGCCTGCTTCTGCCTCCCAAGTGCTGGCATGCCCAGCACTTTTATTTTATTTTATTTTATTTTATTTTATTTTATTTTATTTTATTTTATGCATATGAGTGTATTGCCTGCGTGTGTGTAAGTGTACTCATATGGTACAATGTCCACAGAGGTCAGAGGGGGGCATCAGATCCCCTGGAACTGGAGTTAGGGACTGTTGTTAGTTGCCATGTGGGTGCAGCCATCAGTGCTCTTAACTTCCAAGCCATCTCTCTAACCCCTTGTTTTATTTATGTATTTATCTATCTATTTAGTCTTTTTGAGATAGGATCTCCCTGTAGCCCCAGGTGGCCTGAAACAGGCTGGCCTTGAATTCACAGAGGTCTGTCTCCCAAATGTTGGGATTAAAGGTGTGTGCCAATATGTCCTCTTGGTTTGGGTTTTTTGACAGGGTCTCCTGTAGCCAAGGCTGTCCTGGAACTTCATATACTCTTGCCTACACTTCTTGATTGTTGAGATTACAGGTGTGCTCCACTATGCTTGGCTCAATATTCATAATCATTCTCATATTCTCTCTCTTCTCTCCCTCTTCTCTTCTGTCTTAAATTTTATCTCATTCTCTCACATACACATTTCTGCCTGCTATGGTGAGGAGAAAAATATTTTTAAATGTGGGTATTTAAGAACGTGGAACTGGGGGCTGGAAAGATGGCTCAGCGGTTAGGAGCACTTGTTGCTCTCACAGAGGACCTGGGTTTAGATCCAGTACCCACACAGAGGCTAACAACAGGCTGTAACCCAATTTCAGGGGATCTGGCACCCTCTTCTGCCTTCCATGGACATTCCACAACACAGAAGTACTTACATGTAGGCAAAACACTCATATAATAAAAAGTAAATAAATAAAAAAATTTTTAAAGAAGAATCTGGAGCTTTGATTCCCTATTGTCATACCATGTTAGCATCATTTCCCTAGGTAGAAAGGTTCCAGTTCAGTTTTCAACTGGCATCCTACCTTTTTTGCTAACCTGTCTATACTTCTTACTGGTTATCATAGGATAAAATGGTAAAAATATGGCAGAATATGTCTCTGGGGAGATGAGACCACTGATACTTGGGTTTTGGCCCCCATCTCTAAGGCAGGTATGGAAAAAAGAAGATAGAGTTGGAGTCTTGGATTCTAGCTCCTCCACTTACTGACTCAGAACTTCTGTGCACTTCAGTTTTCTTACCTATAAAGACAGTGTGCCTTTAGCTCAATTATTATAATGAGCTCAATGTTTAAGTACAGTTTTTAAGTCTTATCTCCTAATTCTTTATGTTTACTTTCAATAACTATGGAAGATTTGTGCCCTCTACTCTTGACTTCTAAGGAGTGATGTTTGCTATAATCTTCAGGCTGGAAAACCTTTAGCATTCAAGACTAGCCTAAACCACATAGTAAGATTCTGTCTCCAAAAAGGTGGGAAGGGGTATAGAGCATGGAAGTATGGCTCAGTGGTTAAGAGCACTTGCTGCTTTTCTGAAGGACCCAGGTTCAGTTCCCAGCACACATCTCCAGTGGCTCCTGATATCCTATAACAACAGCTCCAGGGGATCTGATGCATGTGGCGTCCGTGCACCTGCACTCATGCATATATCCCACGTACACATATATGATCTCCTGTAACAGCTCCAGGGGATCTGAAGCATTAGCATCCATGCACCTGAACTCATGCATACATACACACACACATACATGATATCCTGTAACAATAGCTCCAGGGAATCTGAGGCATGTTGCATCCATGCACCTGCACTCATGCATATATGCACATACACACACATGATATCCTGTAGTAATAGCTCCAGGGGATCTGATGCATGTGGCGTCCATGCACCTGCACTCATGCATATATCCACATACACATATATGATCTCCTGTAACAGCTCCAGGGGATCTGATGCATGTGGCGTCCATGCACCTGCACTCATGTATACATACACACACACATACATGATGTCCTGTAATAGTAGGTCCAGGGGACTTGAGGCATGTGGCATCCATGCACCTGCACTCATGCATATATCCATGTACATATACATGATATCCTATAACAACAGCTCCAGGGGATCTGATGCATGTGGCGTCTATGCACCTGCTCATGCATAGATACACACACACACATACATAATTAAAAATAAAATAATTTTTTTTATTTCAAAATTTTTGTTACTATCTCTTGTGGTTTTAATAAGAGAAATAGATTTAGCTCTTGGTGTCTTACCTCAGCAGTTTATACATACCATGTTTAAATGTGTGTTGCAATCTATGGATTATATACATACAGTATATGATCCATAATTAATATTTCCTTATTCATCATAAATATGTAATAGAAGTTCACAGCACCCATCTATTACCTTATTTGATCTTTGCAACCGTATCATGATGTGTTCAAGATGAACATCTGATGAGTTGGCAAATTTTTTTTTATTATGTGGGAATTTTTTTTTTTACTATAATTAGAATTTTCATGACATAATTTAGAAGCTTCTAAATTATAAACTTTCTTTAGCAAAATTAGTAATTGAGAAAAAATATGGGTCTTATAGTTAGGCATGATGTCATTTTTGTCTTATTTGGTTGTTAGGTCTGTTTGTTTTGTTTCTATTTTTTAAAAATGAGGCTATTTCTGTATCTTAGCAGTGCTAATTTTATTCCTCCAGTTTAGTCCACTGATTCTCAAATAAAAGCTGTGATAAACACTAGAAAGCTCTACCAGGAGGTTCTATAAAAAAATTCTAAGACTCCAGACAAGTGGTGGATGACAGCACTGTCAGACGTAGGCCGTACCAGTGAGGTAGCTCACCTCTCTATCCAGCACTGTCAGACGTAGGCCGTACCAGTGAGGTAGCTCACCTCTCTATCCAGCACTGTCAGATGTAGGCCATACCAGTGAGGTAGCTCACCTCTCTATCCAGCACTGTTAGACGTAGGCCATACCAGTGAGGTAGCTCACCTCTCTATCCAGCACTGTCAGACGTAGGCCATACCAGTGAGGTAGCTCACCTCTCTATCCAGCACTGTCAGACGTAGGCCGTACCAGTGAGGTAGCTCACCTCTCTATCCAGCACTGTCAGACGTAGGCCATACCAGTGAGGTAGCTTACCTCTCTATCCAGCACTGTCAGACGTAGGCCGTACCAGTGAGGTAGCTCACCTCTCTGCCTCTTCCACCAAAGCTTTTTATATATAAGATTTTTTTGTTAATTATTAAAATTTAAAATGTTTAAGATTTTATAAAATATTAAAATTTGAAGTGGTTAAAAGCCCCAGAAGAAATATTTCAATCATTTTGAGATAGAAAACAGTGAGGATTAAGATTGAGTTATGTATGGAAATACCTTATCCAGATAGTTTAGTAATCCATAATCCGTGTGTTGTCCTTCCCCCCTCTTTATAGTATCTTCACCAGGTAAGAGTTTACTATATGGCTGGTTTTCAGATGGTTTAGTATGTTTCCTTTTATTAGAGTTGCCTTATTTTTCAAAGTTTTCCAGACCTGTTAAATAAATTGCAAGGCTTTCTTTCAAAACAATATTTGAGTGTGTGCTAGATACTAGATCATAGTGTGCTATAACTAACTGTACAAGAGCTGTCAGTGTAATGGGCATTCAGACACTCTGCCTTCCACCTCAGCTTCATCTCCGCCTTCTTTTCTCCTGTGGAATGTATAGCTTCTTTCTCTATAAATGGCCAAATAAAGCATGAAATTTTAAAAATAATCTTTTAAAAAATTATTTCTATTTTAGATAACAGCACTCAGAAATCAGAGCTTGGAATCGAGTCTCCATCAACCTCAACTTCAACCTCTTGCCAACGTAAGTTTATCTATTGAGAGTCTAAATTTGATAGCCCATATTTTTTTTAATATTTTTTAATTTTATTTTATTTTTTATGTGTATGAATGTACTGTCTGCATGCAGGTTTGTGCAATGCCGTGGAGGTCAGAAGAGGGTGTCAATTTCCTGGAACTGGAGTTAAAGATGGTTCTTAGCCACCATGTGGGTGTGGGAATCGAACCCAGGTCCTCTGCAAGAGCAGTCGTGCTCTTAACCGCTGAGCCATCTCTCCAGCCCTGCCCATATTTGTTTTAAGATGGTTTTCTACCCGGGTGTGGTGGTGCACGCCTTTAATCCTAGCACTCCTGGGAGGCAGAGGCAGGTGGATCTCTGTGAGTTCAAAGCTAGCCTGGTCTACATAGTGAGCTCCAGGCCAGCTGGACTAAAGGGAGATCCTGTCTCAAAAAGACCAAAAAAAAAAAGTTGTTTTTCTGCTAGCTGTATGACTGAATGTTATGTGAAGAAACATAAGCACTTTAGCAGAAAAAGTATTTGTTTGACCAGCAGTAAAATTCTTTATAGATAAACCATATGAAACATCTAGTTTCCTCTTGCCTTTATTGTTCATAAGACCAGAAATAAAAGTAATAAGTAAGTTGTGAAGGATTGCTTAACAGGTTAAAAAAAAGTTTGTCACTCAAATCTGACGGACTACCTGAGTTGAATCCCCAGATCCCACACTTGGGCCATGACACACAAATGCCTACACACATAATATTAATAAATAAGAATTTTTTGAAAGGTTAATAAGTAAAGCTACTAATAACATTAACAGCCTAAACCATCCTGAATTAAAAGTAAAACAATTTATACATGGTGTAAGTGAATGGCTTTGGGTATTAGAGTCCACGGACTTGTTTTTAACTAAATTAGAATACTTGAATACAGGCTTGGGGGAAGTTTCTTTTATTCCCAAAGCTTTCTTATCCTAAATGAGTACTAAGAAATTACTAGTGATTCTCAATTTTTGGTCTCAATACCCCTTTATACTGGTAAAGTTAAGTACCCCCAAAGGATTTTTTAATTAGTTTTTAAAACTGATAAGTAGGGGCTGGAGAGATGGCTCAGCAGTTAAGAGTGCCAACTGCTCTTGCAGAGGACCTGGGTTCAATTCCCAGCACCCACATGATGACTAAGAACCACCTTTAATCCCAGCACTAGAGAGGCAGAGGCAGGCGGATCTCTGTGGCCTGGTCTACAGAGTGAGCTACAGGTCAGATGGGGCTATAGGGACACCCTGTCTCCAAAAAAATAAATAAAAATTTTAAAAAATCCAGGCCGGGCGTGGTGGCACACACCTTTAATCCTAGCACTTGGGAGGCAGAGGAAGGCGGATCTCTGTGAATTCAAGGCCAGCCTGGTCTACAGAGTGAGTTCCAGGACAGCCAGAGCTACAGGGAGACCCTGTCTCAAAAAAGACAAAAAATAAGTAAAATAAAAAATAAAATATGTTTAAAAAAAATGATAAATAAAACTGAGCGTGGTGCCACACACCTTTAATCCTAGGAGTTCAAGGCCAACCTGGTCTACATAGCCAGTTCCAGGCCAGCCGGCTACATGGAAGCCCTGTCTCAAAAAAAAACAAAAAAAACAAACAAACAAAAAAAAAAAAAACAAGAAAGAAAATAGTGGTTCACTAAGGTATGCAGATTTTTACCACATTGTTGGAAGCTGATGCAAGAGGATCATGTCTAGACTATAGAGTACAATCCTGTCTTTAAAAAAGTTATACGCAGGGGCTGGAGAGATGGTCTAGCGGTTAAGAGTGCCGACCTCTCTTGCAGAGATTATTGCCCTGAGTTCAAGGCCCGTTTTCACACTGGCCGATCAGAGGGACTGCAGCTGAGCCTGAAGACGCTGTTCAATCCCTGGGACACCGTATGTGGAAGGAGAAGAAACGTGACTCTTGCAAGTTAACCTTTGATTTCACATGTGAGGGCGATGCTTACATGTGGGCCATACACACAAGTACACACAGGATGAATGAATGTTTTCTTAAGAATTGGTAGCTATCAGTTTTATAGAGGCAGGTTCAGTATTTCCAAAGTCCTGATTTTCACTTGAAAGTTTTTTAATGTTACAGTGGCAACATTTGTTTCCTAAAAGTACCTCACTTTTCAAGAAAACAGCTGCCAAATGCAAAAGTAAACTAATCATTAGTTGGTGTTCTGTTTCTTTCAAGTAAAATAAATGGTACTTCACGTTATAGAAAAGGGGGTACTCTCTGATTCACCTCACTCACTTGCACAAAGTTCTGTTCCTTCAGACAACCATTGCACCGCTGTGCAGCAGACATTGTGTCAGCTTCCTGTTTCTTTACACAGGAAATTGAAAAAGTATTACTCAGAGGATTGAAGGTCTTTAAGGGGGTGTTCAGAGTATTAAGGCCTCACCCACGCTACCTGTCCACTTTCCCACCAGACTACATGCCCCCAGCCCAGGACTGAGATAGCACAAAATAAGTTTAGCTGCTTTTCGAAGGACAGTTTTTGAGGGACTGGCTTCTTTTTGTCCCTTTAAAATTTTTTTATTATATTTCTTGTGTGTGTGTGTGTGTGTCGTGTGTGTGGTGTTTGTGTGGTTTGTGTACAGCTGCTACATGTGTGTGGAGGTCAGAGGACTTTTCAGGAATTGGTTTTCTTTCTTTGCACTGTGGAGTACTGAGGATCAAACTTGGGTTATCAGGCATAGCAGCAGGTGACTTTACCCACTAAGCCATCTTGCCCGGTGCCTTAACGTTTGCCTTGTCATGGTTGGTGACCGTGACGTGCTCATATGGCTTTGGTACACTGACATTACTTGCCTCCTAAAAGCACCAGAAGTTTTTCCTACCATTGCCTTTGCACCTTGAGGGCAAGTGTCAACACAAAGGCAGAAACCCAAAAGTATTGTATTAATTTCATGGACTCCACCTCCTAAAATTCTGTCTTGAGATACCCTACAGACCACACTTCTAAGTCTCTACTGCTCAAAAAGTCCCTAAGTAATTTATTTATTTAATTTAATAAGTTATTATTTTATTTATTTATTTTTTGTCTTTTTGAGACAGGGTCTCGCTGTAGATCTGCTGTCCTGGACTCACTCTATCAATTAGGCTGGCCTCGAACTCCAGAGATCCGATGCCTTGCCTCCTAAGTGCTAGTGTTAAAGGCGTGCGCCACCCCGCCCGGCATTTATTTTTTTCAGTATGTGTATCAATTGTTACTATTGCATGCAAGTTTGTGCACCCGTGTCGTGAATGCCTCAGATGTCAGAAGAGGGTGTCGGATTCCCCTGGAATGCGGTTCTT
>VZQC01011509.1:1142860-1164352 GCA_009823505.1 Rhizomys pruinosus
CTGGAATTGGAGTTTCAGACAGTTCTCGGCCGCCATGTGGGTGCTGGGGATCAAACCCAGGTCCTCTGTAAGAGCGGTTGGCGCTCTTAACCGCTAGGCCATCTCTCCAGCCCCCCCAGTACATTTATTAAGCCAAAGTAGGCAACAATTAAAGGGTATTAAAAGTGATATTACAAGTATATTTTTTATTGTATAAGTATATTGATTATAAATAAAGTCAAATATTAAAAAGTGCTATGGGTGGCTGGAGAGGTGACTCAGCAGTTAAGAGTACTGTCTGCTCTTGCAGAGTACCTGGGTCCAATTTCCAGTGTCTTTGTCTTCCCAGCTAACAACCAGTTAACTCCAGTTTCAGGGGAATCTGACACTCTTTTCTGATCTCCATGAACATTACATGACACAGGTGCATTCACCCACACGCAGGCAGTACACTTATGCACATAAAAAATATTTTTTCAAGTGCTATAAACTGAAAAGCATTCGATAAAATGGTATTGTACTTATCACAGTAATAATTAGAACAAGTTCAAGACCAAATTTTTGCATTGTCAGCTTACATGCCACAGATGGAGAAGCTAGGCTTCAGTATAGTTAACACAACAACAGGTAACATCTTATCTCTGTATACTTCAGAAAATTCTGCCTTAGGGAATTGGCTATATGAATTGCTGAGCTTTTTAATTAAGCAGTATTTACAAACTATTATTTTCCAACTATTAGTAAATGCTCATAAGTTTAGCTTTGTAAGCAGTATTACTTCTGACTTCTTTATGCCATTTTTATATTAATTCACTTTCCTCAGAAACCCATTATTTTTTACATGGATAAGATATATGTGTATTTATATCTATAACTTAGACATATGGGAATTTGTCGAAAAGGATACCTTTTTATTTTATTTGTATGTATGTATTACCTGCTTGTACATAAGTGCACTGTGTCATGCAGTGCCTTCAGAACCCAGACAGCACCATTAGATCACCTGGAACCGGAGTTACAGACAATTGTTAACTGCCATGTGGTGCTGGCATTCGACCCTGGGTCTTCTGCAAGAACAGCTGGTTAAGTGTTCCTAACCACTGAGCCATCTCTCCAGCCTAGATACCTTTGTTTTTTGAAAAAATTATCAAGACGCCGGGTATGGTGGTGCACACCTTTAATCCCAGCACTTGGGAGGCAGAGGCAGGTGGATCTTTGTGAGTTCAAGGCCAGCCTGGTCTGCAGAGTGAGTTCCAGGACAGCTGGGGCTANTACCAGTGAGGTAGCTCACCTCTCTATCCAGCACTGTCAGACGTAGGCCATACCAGTGAGGTAGCTTACCTCTCTATCCAGCACTGTCAGACGTAGGCCGTACCAGTGAGGTAGCTCACCTCTCTGCCTCTTCCACCAAAGCTTTTTATATATAAGATTTTTTTTGTTAATTATTAAAATTTAAAATGTTTAAGATTTTATAAAATATTAAAATTTGAAGTGGTTAAAAGCCCCAGAAGAAATATTTCAATCATTTTGAGATAGAAAACAGTGAGGATTAAGATTGAGTTATGTATGGAAATACCTTATCCAGATAGTTTAGTAATCCATAATCCGTGTGTTGTCCTTCCCCCCTCTTTATAGTATCTTCACCAGGTAAGAGTTTACTATATGGCTGGTTTTCAGATGGTTTAGTATGTTTCCTTTTATTAGAGTTGCCTTATTTTTCAAAGTTTTCCAGACCTGTTAAATAAATTGCAAGGCTTTCTTTCAAAACAATATTTGAGTGTGTGCTAGATACTAGATCATAGTGTGCTATAACTAACTGTACAAGAGCTGTCAGTGTAATGGGCATTCAGACACTCTGCCTTCCACCTCAGCTTCATCTCCGCCTTCTTTTCTCCTGTGGAATGTATAGCTTCTTTCTCTATAAATGGCCAAATAAAGCATGAAAGATTTTTTATTTTTTTAAAAATAATCTTTTAAAAAATTATTTCTATTTTATGTTTATGAGTGTATTGCCTACATGTATGTAAGTACAACCCATGTTGTGCAGTTGCCCATGGAACTCAGAAGAGGGCATCAGATCCCCTGAGACTAGAATTACAGATGGTTGTTAACCACTGTGTAGGTGCTAGGAACTGAACCCAGTTACTCTACAAGAACAGCCTGTGCTTTTAACCACTGAGCCATTTCTCCAACTCCTAATCTTTTTAGAGAATAATATAGATTTTTAAAAGTCACTTACAGGACTGAAGAGATAACTCAGCAATTAAGAGCATTTACTGCTCCTACAGAGGAACCAAGTTCAGTTCCCAGCACCCACATCAGGGAGTTAGCTCACAACGACCGGTAACTCCCGCTCTAGAAAAATCCAACATCTCTGACCTGTGCAGGTACCTGTACTCACATGCACATACATACATACACACACAGTACATATAATTAAAAATAAATCTTTTTTTAAGTCACTCTTGAATCTAAGAAAATGTGATATATATCTGTTGCCTTTCTTTCCTTTTTTCCTGAACAGAAATAGTTTCTGAACAACCTCAAAATGAATCTCCTAACAAGCAGAAGTGGTGGCTACTCTGTCTGATAGCTGCTCTTGCCATTGGGATATTTTGGTTCATTCTTATTCTTGAGGGAGAAACCACTGCCATTCAAGAATTTCAGAGCCAGATGAAACAACTTCAGAATAAGTACCAAAGTCAGGACGAGAAGCTGTGGAAAAGAAGTGCAACATTCCTAGAGAAACATCTTAACAGCTCCCGCCCTCGGCCTCAGCCTGCCATCCTGCTGCTCACTGCAGCCCAAGATGCAGAAGAAGCACTGAAGTGTCTGAGTGAACAGATTGCTGACGCCTATTCTTCCTTCCGCAGCGTCCGTGCCATCCGGATTGATGGAACAGGCAAAGCTGCTCAAGACAGTGACACTGTCAAACAAGAAGTAGATCGAGAACTGACCAATGGATTCGAAAACGGCCAGAATGCAGCTGTGGTACACCGATTCGAGTCCCTGCCCCCAGGCTCAACTTTGATCTTCTATAAATATTGTGACCATGAAAATGCAGCTTTTAAAGATGTAGCCTTAGTTCTGACTGTATTGTTGGAGGAGGAGACACTTGAATCCAGTCTAGGCCTAAAGGAAATTGAAGAAAAAGTGAGGGATTTTCTGAAAGTCAAGTTCACCAACTCCGACACACCCAACTCCTACAACCACATGGACTCAGACAAGTTGAATGGGCTCTGGAGCCGAATATCCCACTTAGTGCTGCCTGTGCAGCCTGAAAATGCACTGAAAGGGGGCAGCTGCTTGTAAAAGGACAAAGAAGAGAAAAATCATGTCCTGCCTGTTGAGAATTTTTCAGGCTTTCTAACCAGAGACTGAATTTGCAGCAGTTTTGGAAAGAACTGGTTTCTTTTTAAAGGACTTTCATTTCTTATAAAAACATGTAACAATTCATATGCTCATCCTCATTGTGATTTGAGAATCATCTCTGTTTCCACTGAGGACTGTGTTAGGATATTTAGGAGAGTGTAAATTACATGCAGTCCCACAGACAGACGGTCTGCTTGCTGGGCTGAATCATTGCTGTGGTGTGACCAGTGAGGATCAGGTGCCTTTCTCAGTAAATCAGCTTTACTTTTAATGTTCGATGTTTTCGTTTGTGAAAATTAGTAAGGCAGCTCCCTAATTGTGACCATGGGTTTTTTCAACCCTTTTCCTTTGATACTCTTTATGTGTGAGTTCCTTAGCTTCTGCCTTTAGGAGTAGATGAGATAAAGGGTCATGTCAGTGAGGGGTTTGGATTTTTTTTCTTTTGTCTTTAGAAATAGGAGGTTTGGGAGGTAAAAAAAAAAAAAATGTGGAAAGAGAAAGGGAGAGGGAACTCTTCTAGATGACAGCTGGGTATAGTGACTACACATGTAGTCCCAGCACTTGTCAGTTAGAGGCAGAAAGCTCAGGAGTTCAAGGCCAGCCTTTGCTGCATAATGAGTTTGAGGCTGGCCTGGGTTACTTGAGACCGTATCTCAAAAAAAAAAAAAAAGAAAAAAGGCTTCAAGATGAATGTTACTTAAGTTAAAAAACTTTTTTAAGGATTGAAGTATGAAAAGTGTCAAAAAGCCTCCAAGGGACAGGTTGTTCAAACATACCTGGACTGTTACTTGGTGAACTCTGTTACTATTGGATTTTCATGTTTCTGTCTTTTTTTTTTTCCCCACTTAAAGAAATTCTTATGAGGATGTAGGTCAGTGGTGTAGAGCATTGCCTGCCTTGTGCACTGCCCTGGGTTCAGTTCCCAGCATCATACACACCTTGGAATCCTGTCACTCAGGAAGCTAAGGCAGTAGGATCTTGAGTTCAAAGCCAGCTTGGACTATAGAGAACAAGATCCTTTTTAACCCTACTCCCAAGATGTAAAACAAATCCCTTGGTTATTCCAAAGATTTTTAACACAGTTTAATATATTTCCTCATTTGACTCTTAATGGTCTTAAGAGTGTATAAATTCAAAGCAGTTTCTTTTGCACATAACCTAGAGTTTTTGTTTTAAAGAAATAGTTTTCAGTGTACCCTCAGCTTGGAAATTACAAGGGAGTGAACCTAGGACATTATGCATGCTAGTCAAGCCTTCTGCTACTGAGCTACATACCCTTATTATAGAAATATAATTTCAGGCCCAGGTATTTTATGCCTGTAATCCCAACACTCAGGAGGCTGATTTCTGTAAATTCAAAGCCAGCTTGGGCTACATAGAATTTCAAGCCACACTGTCTAGGCTACAGAATGAGACCCTGTCTCCAAAAACAATGTACATACAACAAAAGGCAATTTCAGAAATTGGTAAACCATGCCAGGTATGGTGCCACATGACTTTAATCCCAGCACTTGGAAAGCAGAGGCAGGTAGATCTCTGTGAGTTCGAGGACAGCCTGGTCTACATATCGAGTTCCAGGCCAACTGGGGCTACAGGGAGACCCTGTCTCAAAAAGACAAAAAATAAAAATTTAAAAAAAAAAGAAAGAAATTGGTAAACCATTTGTTAACCAGCTGTTGAGGACTCCGTTTTCTGCTTGCCTACTTGTAGTTGAGTCCTTAAATAGACTCCATAACAAACACAAAAATTTGTTATGCACCTGATCAATTTTATTGATTGCTTCAAGTGAAGCTTACCACATATGAAGACTACAGGGTGTATTTCTGTACTGCTGTAGTAGTTTATTGTACCTTTGCATCTGTAACTGAGCTTTCTCATCTATTAGCTGCTTTGTTGTCTTCAACTCTTAGAATTCTAGATCCACCTAGGGTTTGTGTTTTGTTTTTCATTGTTCATAGGGATCTAAATGAAAATTCTTTGTTTCGAGTACTAGAGCCAGCCAGTGCTTCACAAAGTACCCTCTGAGGGTCTCACAATGAGTAGTAGAAAGTGGTCTAATTTCCACTAGAACTATCAGTATTTATACCCTTTATTATAATTTGTTCCTATCAGAAGTCAGACCATTTGGTTTATAAAGAATTATAAGAAGTTTTTGAAAAGGCTTATTTTTCTTTTACATATCATATGGAAAATGTTTCACTGCCCTAAATGATTTTAAAGTGATATGTGGGCTGGAGAGATGGCCTAGCGGTTAAGAACACCGACTGCTCTTGCAGAGGACCCGGATTCAATCCCCAGCACCCACATGGCGGCTAAGAACCGTCTGTAACTCCAATTCCAGGAGAACTCCAGTTCCAGAGGAGTCCGACACCCTCTTCTGACCTCCACGGCATTGCACGACACAGGTGCACAAACCTACATGCAGGCAGTACATTCATACACATAAAATAAATAATAAATAAATTTAAAGTAATATGTTACTTATATCTTTCAGGAAAAATAACTAGTAGCTAATGTATAAATGACTTTAAAAGCTATTTTAGTAATTTAAATAAATTTACTTTCTTGTTTGTACTGTTATAAATTTGTAATTTATAAGCCCTTTTCTTTTTTTCTTTGTTTTCATTTTAATGACCTTTCTGAGAGAAACACAGGCCAAGCAAGTATATTTGGGTAGAAACAAAATAGATGGCGTTCCCCCCCCCCCCCTTCCCTCTCTCTCTCAGGTCCTTCTGAGTCAGGCTCTTTCTGTTGTAGCCCCAGCTGGCCTGGAACTCACCATGTAGAACTCACAGAGACCCACTTGCTTCTGCCCCCTACCACTCCCAGCTATGATTTTCTCTCTCTCTCTCTGTGTTTTTTTTTTTTTTGGTATTTAAGTTTTGCATTATCAGACAAGTGAAATTTTGTGTGTTCTCACCTTCTCCAAAGACTCTGCAGCAGGATTTTATTTGATCACCTCCCAAAAGAGTTCCTTTTCCTACTCATCCCTTCCCATTTTAATACCACATATTCACTGTATATCTGTTATGGACTTCTTAAATGTTTTATTTACTTTTTATGTATAGGAGTTTCTGCCTGCATGCATGTCACTATATGCATGCAGTGCCCATGGAGCCCAGAAGAGGACATTGATCCCTTGGAACTGGAATTAGGGATGATGGTTAGCTATCATGTAGGTGCTGGATACTGAACCCAGGTCCTCTTCAAGAACCATCTCTCCAGCTCCTTTAAAAAAAAAAAAGTGGAGGCTGGAGAGATGGCTCAGCAGTTAAGAGCACCAGCTGCTCTTGCAGAGGACCCGGGTTCAATTCCCAGCACTCACATGGTGGCTAAGAACTGTCTTTAACTCCAGTTCCAAGGGAATCCGATGCCCTCTCCTGACCTCCGTGGCATTGCATGACACGGGTGCACAGACCTACATGTAGACAGTACACTCATACACATTAATAAATTTTAAAATGTGTGTGTGTGTGTGTGTGTGTGTGTGTGTGTATAAAGGTATGTGTACATGAGTCCATGTGCCCTCAGAGGCCAGAAGAGCTGAGTTGTAAGCTGACAAACATGGGTATTGGGATCTCAACTTGGGTCATCCAGAAAAGTCTTGAACTCACAGATACTCCGCCATCTCTCCAGTTCCTTGGCTAGGTATTTTTGTGCTTTATACAAAATAGATGCTTTTAACTCCTAGAAACAATTTTTACCTCCACTAAGGATATGTGTCCAAGAGTTTTTTGTTGTTGTTGTTGTTTTTTGTTTTGGTCTTTTCGAGACAGAGTCTCCCTATAGTTCTGGCTGTCCTGGAACTCACTCTGTAGACCAGGCTGGCCTTGAACTCACAGAGATCTGCCCGCCTCTGCCTCCCAAGTGCTAGGATTAAAGGCGTGCACCACCACACCTGGCCCCCAAGAGTATATTTTTAATGTTTTCTTTTACATGTTATTTTGGTATGTGTGTACACACATGCACAGGTGTCATGCCAACTGGAGAAATGAAGACAGTTTGGGAGTCAGTTCTCTTCTACCATTGTAGGTCCTGGGGATCAAATTCAAATCAAGTTTGGTAGCAAATGCCTTTACCTACTGAGCCATTGCCCTGGGCCTGTCTACCTTTTAAAAGGCCAGAGATGGCCGGGCGTGGTGGCGCACACCTTTAATCCTAGCACTTGGGAGGCAGAGGCAGGAGGATCTTTGTGAGTTCAAGGCCAGCCTGATCTACAAAATGAATTCAAGGAAAGCTGGGGCTACAGGGAGACCCTGTCTCGAAAAGACCAAAAAATTAATTAATTAATTAATTAATTAATAGGCCAGAGATGTATCTCAGTGGTAGAAACCCATGCCTAGCATGTCCAGGGCCCTAGGTTCAGTCCTCTGCACCAAAAAAATAAATATAAGATCAATTCAAGGCCAGCCTGGTTTACATAGTATCACTCTCACAAGAAAATTCAGGTTTAATATATAGCTTAGTGGTACAAGACTAGTACATGCAAGGATCTGGGTTCAATCTCATCATGGGGGGAGAGCATAGGTACTTGAGGTAGTTATGTCCTAAACTCTATTTTTCTGTTCAGGTTTTGTTTTCTTTGGGTTTTTTTTTGTTCTTTTGTTTTTTTTTTTTTTTAGAAAAAGAAATCATCTGCCAGAAAACAGGAAGTAGGGGAAACAGGAAGTAGGGTGCGCAGAAGTTGAGCACTGACAGCAGTGGCCCCAGGAATATCACAGTACAATATCAGTTTTAAGTTTCCTAGAAACCTAATCATTTACCTCCCTTTCTTGTATTTAATTTTTTTATTTTTTATTTTTATTTTATGTCTTTTCGAAACAGGGTCTCCCTGTAGCCCCAGCTGTCCTGAAACTTGCTCTGTAGACCAGGCTGGCCTTGAACTCACAAAGATCCTCCTGTGTCTGCCTCCCAAGTGCTACAATTAAAGGCATGCACCACCACGCCCAGGAGTATTTTAATTTTCTAAACCTCTAATCTTCAAAACCAAAATCGAAAGCTGATTTTCATTCAACGATGAGAACAGGTTAAAAAAAGTTTATATGGGGCTGGAGAGATGACCTAGCGGTTAAGAGCACTGACCGCTCTTGCAGAGGACCCGGGTTCAATCCCCAGCACCCACATGGTGGCTGAGAACTGTCTGTAACTCCAATTCCAGGGGAATCCAACACCCTCTTCTGACCTCCTCTGCATTGCACGACACAGGTGCACAAACCTGCATGCAGACAGTACATTCATACACATAAAAAATAAAATTAAAAAATATATTTTAAAAAAGTTTATATATTTCACACTTTTTATTCATGCCCAAGCTAAAAATAGAAAATCTAGTTCCCTGTTATCTTACCAAGTGGCCTTTATGTTGGCTACAGAAAGGAATTCTTTTGAATACTTAATGTACAGTTTTGCTATATGGGCCTTTTCAAGGTCATAGAGTCAAATCTTGTGGATGAGGCATTGTAGTCTTTTACTAAGGAAAATTTTATTGGCATTAGCCACCAAGAGTGAGGAGGGTCATAAGGCTGGGAAAACAAAGTCTAGGCTATTCAGACTGGAAGAGGAGGAAGCCACAGCGTTGGCTGCCTGTCTTTCTTGCCTGTGGTTAAGGTCCCTTTTGCTTGGCAGAGAAAGTATACTCTTGCCTGTGCAAAAATTGGTGAAAGACTTGCACTCTTCATCAGGAAGGATGTCCATCAGCTATCTCCTGCATATTCTTAGATTTCGAATCCTTCTTTTTCCCTTTCCCCAATCTCATTGCTTTGCTAATTTTCATTGGTTCCTAAGGCTTTAGATTTTTTAGGCAGAAGTTAAGTGGAATCTTCCTTAATTCCTCTAATATTGCTGTAGGGATGTGTGCACATGTGTGTGTGTGTGTGTGTGTGTGTGTGTGTGTGTGTTAAATGAGTTTTTGTAAAATGACTTATCATATGTTTGTGTAACTTAAAAGACTTTTATAATCACAAAGAAGCCAGGTGTGGCAAGTAGAAGTTCCTGGGTTGAGTGAGTGATCTGGAGGCCAGAAAGGAAAACCCATCACAAGTATCATGAGACAACCAATATCACCCTTGATGAGAAGCTTCCGTAGACTGCTTTGTGTTCTCATTTACCCTACAGCACACCTGTAACAGCACTGGTAGTGGTGTACCATGCAAGAAGCAGGAAAGAGTTGCTGGGCGTGGTGGGCACACCTTTAATCCCAGCTCTTGGAAGGCAGAGGCAGGCAGATCTCTGTGAGTTCAAGGCTAGCCTGGTCTGCAGAGTGAGTTCCAGGCCAGCTGGAGCTACAGGGAGACCCTGTCTTGAAAAAGACCAAAAAAAAACAGGAAAGTGTTGAAATATATTGAAGCTGTAATCACTTGTGCACCAGTGGTGTGCACGTACAGTCTCAGCTACTCAAGAAGCTAAAACTGCTTTAGATTTTTTAAATTTTTTTAATTTTTTTTTAATTTTATTTATTTCTGTATTTGTACTGCCTGCATGCAGGTTTGTGCACCTGTGTTGTGCGATGCCGCGGAGGTCAGAAGAGGGTCTCGGATTCCCCTGGAGCTGGAGTTCTCCTGGAATTGGAGTTTCAGATGGTTCTCAGCCGCCATGTGGGTGCTGGGGATCGAACCCGGGTCCTCTGCAAGAGCGGTTGGCGCTCTTAACCGCTAAGCCATCTCTCCAGCCCAGATTTTTTTTAATTTTTATTTATTTTCTGTGTATGAATGTACTGTCTGCATGTTGGTCTGTGCACTGGTGTGCAATGCCGCGGAAGTCAGAAGAGGGTGTCGGATTCCCCTGGAACTGGAGTTCTCCTGGAATTGAAGTTACAGACGGTTCTCAGCCACCATGTGGGTGCTGGGGATCGAACCCGGGTCCTCTGCAAGAGCAGTCGGCACTCTTAACCAGTAGGCTATCTCTCCAGCCCCGCTAAAACTGCCTTTTTTTTTTTTTTGGTCTTTTCGAGACAGGGTCTCCCTGTAGTCCCAGCTGTCCTGGAACTCACTCTGTAGACCAGGCTGGCTTTGAACTCACAAAGATCCGCCTGCCTCTGCCTCCCAAGTGCTAGGATTAAAGGCGTGAGCCACCACGCCCGGCAAAACTGCTTTAATAGACAAGGTCTCTCTATAATCCCTAGGCTGACCCTAAACTCCAGCCAGCCTGGGGATTACAGTGAGACCTTGTCTATTAAAGATTAAAATTTAATTTTCTTAATGAAAACAGCTTTATCTAATTAGTGAGATAGGTACATTGCATCTTTCTGGGTTTGTTTTGTTTCTTTTCCCCCCTATTATTCCTAAGTACTTTCTACACACTTTACATAACTATGTAATCCTAGATTCAGTAGTATTATGAGTAAGGAAGACTAACTCAAAAGAGGCAGCAATCAGCAGCAAGAGACCCTCAGAAGACAGAAATCAAAGTAAAAGACTGGAAATCTATGCAGTCTTTCCACAGTGAGATGTGGCTTATGAGTGTTTTTAAAATAACTACCAGGTCAGAGGCTGGAGAGATGGCCTAGCGGTTAAGAGCGCCGACCGCTCTTACAGGGGACCCGGGTTCGATCCCCAGCACCCACATGGCAGCCGAGAACCATCTGAAACTCCAATTCCAGGAGAATTCCAGTTCCAGAGGAATCTGAGACCCTCTTCTGGTCTCCGCGGCATTGCACAACACGGGTGCACAGACTTGCATGCAGACAGTACATTCATACACGTAAAGAAATAAAATTAATTTAAAAAAATTAAAAAATAACTACCAGGTCTTCTTAATGGGAAATTAATTTTTTTCTATTTCATTTTTTATTTCATTTGCTTTTTTATTGGTTTAAAATTATTTATGTGCATGCATGTTTGGCCTACATGTATGTGCACATGTGAACCTAGTGCCTGAGGAGATCAGAAGAGGGTATCAGATCTCCTGGAGCTAGGATTATGGACAGTTGTGAGCTGCCATGTGGCTGTTGAGAACTGAATCTAGATCCTCTACAAGAACAGGAACTTTTTTCTTTCTTTCTTTTCCTTCCTTCCTTCCTTCCTTTCTTTTTTTCTTTTTCTTTCTTTCTTTCTTTCTTTCTTTCTTTCTTTCTTTCTTTCTTTCTTTCTTTCTTTCTTTCTTTCTTTCTTTCTTTCTTTCTTCTCCTTCTACAGCCAGAGTTCTTAACCACTAAGCCATCTGCATCCATCTTGGATTTTTTGTTTGTTTGTTTGTTTGTTTGTTTGTTTGAGACGGTTTCACTGTGTTGCTCTGGCAGTTCTCAAATTATTGATCTAGGTTCTCAAGATATTTTCGCTCTTGATTCTTCTGAGTATGTGAAATTAAAAGTAAGTGCCACCACACCTGGTTTCCAAGTTTAAATTTACTTTCCCTTGTCAAAAATGTATATACAAGATGTATAAAAGTATATATAGTCGGGCATGGTGGCACACACCTTTAATTCCAGCACTCAGGAGGCAGAGGCAGACAGATCTCTATGAGTTTAAGACCAGCCTAATCTACATAGTGAGTTCCACACAAGCTGGGGCTACAGGGAAACCCTGTCTCAAAAAGACCAAAAAAGAGTATATAAAGGATGAGGTGCTGGGCATGGTGGTGCATGCATGCCTTTAATTCCAGCACTCAGGAGGCAGAGAAGGTGGATCTCTGTGAGTTCAAGGCCAGGGTGGTCTATCTACATACTGAGTTCCAGGACAGCTGGGGCTACAGAGAAACCCTGTCTCAAAAAGACACACACACACACACACAACACAAAAGAATGGGGGAGGTGGTTCACACCTGTAATCCCCGAACTCAGGCTGTATAGGCACGCAACTAGTTCAAGAACAGCTAAGAGTTCCAGTCTGCCAGGACTACATATCAAGACTATATTTTATTTTATTTTATTTTTATTTTATTTTATTTTATTTTATTAAAAATAATACCAAAGCCGGGTGTGGTGGCGCACACCTTTAATCCTAGCACTTGGGAGGCAGAGGTAGGCGGATCTTTGTGAGTTCAAGGCCAACCTGATCTACAGAGTGAGTTCCAGGACAGCTGGGACTACAGGGAGACCCTGACTCACAAAGACCTAAAAAAATAAAAAAATAAATAAATAAATAAATAAATAAATAAATAAAATACCAAAACCAAAACAAAACAAAAAAAGCCAGGTATGGTGGTGCGCACGTCTTTAATCTCAGCACTTGGGAGGCAGAGGCAGGTGGATCTTTGTGAGTTCAAAGCCAGCCTGGTCTACAGAGTGAGTTCCAGGCCAGAAGGGNAGCTTTACATGTATTTAATAACTTAATTCCTACAACCCTTGCAGCAGTATTATCTCAATGTAATAGGAATCTAAAGCACAGACAAAATGGAAAGTGCAGCAGAGAGATATGTTCACATCTCTGTGAGCCATCTTGCTGGCTCTGAGAATAGCTAATTAAGATAAAAATAAATAAGTTTTTAAAAATGAGATGTCTTTTTATTTTATTTATTTTCTATTTATTTTTTAAGTGTATGAGTGTACTACTATCTGCACGTAGGTTGGTGCACCCGTGTTGTGCGGTGCTGCAGAGGTCAGAAGAGGGCATCAGATTCTCTTGGAACTGGAGTTAAAGACAGTTCTTAGCCACCATGTGGGTGCTGGGAATTGAACCCAGGTCCTCTGCAATAGCAGTCAGTGCTCTTAACCGCTGAACCATCTCTCCAGCCCCATAAATATTTTTTAAAAAGGAGACAGAGATACATACACATCTGTGGTGGTTTGAATGAGAGTGTCCCCCATAGGCTTTAAGTATTCAGACATTTTGTCCCCTGTTGGTGGCACTGTTCTGGGAGATCTTAGGTGTGGTCATGCTGGAGGAAGTACGCCATTAGGGGTGGGCTTAGTGAGTTTAACAAGCCTTGCAGTCTCCAGTCTCTCTCTCTCTCTCTCTCTCTCTCTCTCTCTCTCTCTCTCTCTCTCTATCTCTCTTGACTTCCTGTGCTCATTGGAGATGTGAACCTTGGCTTTCTGCTCCAGCCCCGGCCACCATGCCTCCCTGCCACATTGGCTGGAGCCATCACTCATAAGCTCAAATAAACTCTTCCCTTTTTTAAATTTTATTTATTTATTTATTTATTTATTTTTATTTCTGTATGTGTATGAATGTACTGTCTGCATGCAAGTCTGTGCACCTGTGTCGTGCAACGCCGAAGAGGTCAGAAGAGGGTCTCGGATTCCCCTGGAACTGGAGTTCTCCTGGAATTGGAGCTTCAGACGGTTCTCAGCCGCCACGTGGGTGCTGGGGATCGAACCCGGGTCCTCTGTAAGAGCGGTCGGCGCTCTTAACTGCTAGGCCATCTCTCCAACCGCTAAATTTTATTTATTTTTTATGTGTATGAATGTACTGTCTGCATGTAGGTTTGTGCACCTGTGTCGTGCAATGCTGTGGAGGTCAGAAGAGGGCATCAGATTCCCCTGGAACTGTAGTCAAAGACTGTTCTCAGCCACTATGTGGGTGCTGGGGATCAAACCCGGGTCCTCTGCAAGAGCAGTCGGCACTCTTAACCGCTGAGCCATCTCTCCAGCCCCAAACTCTTCCTTTTATAAGTTCCCTTGGTCATGGTGGTTTTATCACAACAACAGAAAAGTGACTAATACAACATCCATGTTTATTGCAGCTCTCTTCACAATAGCAAAGAGCTAGAACCATCCCAAATGCCCCTCAACAGATGAGTGGATGACAAAAATGTGGAACATCTATACAATGGAGTACTATTCCGCAGTAAAGAAAGATGGCATTATGAACTTTGCAGGTAAATGGATGGAGCTTGAAGCCATTATACTGAGTGAAATAATACAGTCCCAGAAAGACAAATGGAGAATGGTTTCCCTCATTTGTGGATGCTAACACCAAATCCCCAGATGAAAGGCAAACTGAATAACATTATTGTTATATTTCTGTTTATCTGAAAGCAACTATGTTGTTATAATATGAATCAATGGGCTCTAGAATCCACCCACCAATTATTTTCAGACTCTGTAATTGCTGTATATGGGTGGAGAGTATGTGTCCATATTTTACAGTAATATAAAATTAATGGAGGAAAATGTGAATTCCTAAGCATTGAAAAAAAAAAAAAAGACTGAGAGCCAGGCATGGTGGCGCATGCCTTTAATCCTAGCACTTAGGAGGCAGAGGCAGGCGGATCTTTGTGAGTTCAAGGCCAGCCTGGTCTACAGAGTGAGTTCCAGGACAGCTGGAGCTACAGGGAGACCCTGTCTCAAAAAGGCAAAAAAAAAAAAAAAAGACTGAGAGAAAGATGCAGGACAGTTATGACAGAATACATGATCTAGGGTGGGGTTGGATGGGGAAGGGAAAGGGGAATATGTGTGAACTGAATTGAAAAGTGATGTCTGGCGGGGCGTGGTGGCGCATGCCTTTAATCCTAGCACTTGGGAGGCAGAGGCAGGCGGATCTTTGTGAGTTCAAGGCCAGCCTGATCTACGGAGTGAGTTCCAGGACAGCTGGAGCTACAGGGAGACCCTGTCTCGAAAAGACCAAAAAAAAACCAACAACGACAAAAAGAAAAATGATGTGTGAAGTACATAAATCATCAATAAAAATAAAAATAAAAAAAGGAGACAGGATTATTAAAGATGACAACCTAAATTCAATCCCCAGGACCCTCATAGTAGTCAAAAGTGACTCTGACATCCTGAAAATTTTTGTCCGACTTTATACAAACACACATAAACACATACACACACACACAAAAAAAAAACCCACATAAATGTAACAAAGGAGACATTTTAACTGATATGGTAGAAATACAAAGAGTCACTAAGGATTATTATGAAGAAACAAATCCTAGAGAAAATGGATAATGTATGAATACATAAAACTTATGACTGAAACAGGAAACCATAGAAAAAGTGAAAAAATAAAACTGTAACTAGTACTGAGGTTGAGTCAATAATAAAAGTATCCCAACAAAGAAAAGCCCAGAACCAGATGGCTTCATTGCTGAATTGCTCCAAACTTTTTAAAGAATCAGTTCTTCTCAGCTTGTTCCAAAGAATTAAAAGGAAAGAAACTCTTCAAACTCACTCTATGAGAGCAGCATTCTCCTGATACTAGATCCAGATAAGGACACAATAACAAAATAAAATGCTACAGACCAATATCCCTAATGAACATTAATACAAGAATTATCATTGACATACTACCACATTAAACCAACAACATATAAAAAGATTATCCAAGGCCAGGCACTCGGGAGGCAGAGGCAGGCAAATCTCTGTGAGTTCAAGGCCAGCTGGGACTACAGGGAAACCCTGTCTCAAAAAGACAAAAAAAAAAAAAAGATTATCCACCCTGATCAAGTGGGAACTGTCCCACAGGTTCAAGGATAATTCAAATAAGGAAATAAATTATAATTTATTTATATAATATTATATATTATATACATTATATAATATAATATATAAAATCATTTCATAAATTTCTGCTAAACACATTGTCTTACACCTGTAATTCCACTACTGTGGAAGGAAGATTGCTGTGAGTTTCATGTCAGCTTGGGCCAAAATAAATTAAAATAAACAGTATCCATTCATCATAAACCCTTAACAATTGGGTATAGAAGCATCAACACAATAAATACAACAGAATAAAGCCTATATGTGATCAAGTCAACACCAATTGAAAGAGGAAAGCTCAGATAATTTCCTCTAAAATCAGAAAAAAAGATAGATGTCTACTTTCTCTCTTAAAATTTTTTTTGGTCTTTTCAAGAGACAGGGTCTCCCTGTAGCCCCAGCTGGCCTATAACTTACTATTTAGACCAGGCTGGCCTCCAACTCACAGAGATCTGCCTGCCTCTACTTCCCAAGTGCTGGGATTAAAGGCGTGTGCCACCATGCCCAGATAGAGACGTCTACTTTCATCACTTTATTCAATATATTAGACATCTAGGGTCTAGAGAGATGGCTCAGTGGTTAAGAGTGCTGACTGCTCTTGGAGAGGACCCGGGTTCGACTTGCAGCACCCACCTGGCGGCTAAGAAACATCTGGAACTCCAGTTCCAGGGGAATCCGACACCCTCTGTGACCTCCGTGGCACTGCACGACATGTGTGCACAAACCTACATGCAGACAGTACATTCATACACATACAAAAATAAATAAAATATGTAATATTAGACATCCAAAGAAAGGAAAGATACCCAAGTAGGAAAGGAGGAAGTCAAATTTTCCTATTTACAGACAACATGACTTTGTAAATACAAAAACCTAACACTACACCGAAAATAACCGTTAAAACTGATCAATTCAGTCAGTTCACAAAATATAAAACATACATATAAAACTTTGTTATGTATCAATAACAAAACAACTGAGAAATCAAGAAAGTAATCCAGGAGGCTGGAGAGATGGTTCAGGGGTTAAGAGCACTTACTGCTCTTGCAGAGGAACAGAATTCATTTCCCAGTGCCCACATGGCAGCTCACAACCTTCTGTAATTATGAATTATATGCCTTCTTCTGGCCTTGGTGGGTACCAGACACACACATCACACACACACACACACACACACACACACACACACACACAAGCAAAACACTCAAACCCATAAAATAAAACTAGATAAATGCTTTTAAAAAAATCAAAACACAGGGCTACAAAGACGATTCAGTGATTAAGAGCACTGGCTGCTCATGAAGAGGACCTGGGTTCAATTTCCAGCACCCACATGGCAACTAATAACCATCCACTAACTCCAGTTCCAGGGGATCCAATGCACTCTTCTGACCTCCATGAGCATGCCACAACATGGGTGTACTTACATATATGGAAGTGATACACTCATATGCATAAAATAAAAATAATAAATATGGGGCTGGAGAGATGGCCTAGCAGTTAAGAGTGCTGACTGCTCTTGCAGAGGACCCAGGTTCAAACCCCAGCACCCACATGGCATCTGAAAACTGTCTCTAACTCCAGTTCCAGGGGAATCCAACACCCTCTTCTGACCTCCACAGCATTGCACAACACAGGTGCACAAACCTGCATGCAGACCGTACATTCATACACATACGAAAATAATAAATAAATAAACAAAAAATAAATACATTTTAAGAAGCAAAACATGTATTATAGTAGCAATACACAATCACACACAAAACAAACAAAATCTACTAAAATAAGCTTAACCAAGGAATGAATGGCCTCTACTATGAAAATTAAGGGTTGTGGGTATAGTTCAGTGATAGACCACCTGCTACCCTGAATTCAGTCATCAGTACTGCAATAACAAAGAAGAAAATGAAATAAGCTGATGGAAGAAATTGAAAAAGATACAAAAGGCATCCAACTTCATAGATTGAAATGACACTGCTAAAAAGCCCATACTACTCCAAATAGTCTACGGATTCAGTGCAATTTCTACCTAAGTACTAAGACTTTTTTTGGGGGGGGGTCGGGTCTTTTTGAGACAGGGTTCCCTATAGCCCCCGGTGGCCTGGAACTCACTATGTAGACCAGGCTGGCCTTGAACTCAAAAAATCTCCCCACCTCTACCTCCGATTTCTGGGATTAAAGGTATTCATCACCATGCCTGGCTTAAGACATTCTTTACAGAAACATAAAACACACTTCTAAAATTTGTATGGAACCACCGACCTGAACAGTCAAAGCACATCCAATGACTAACTGAGAAGATAAAGCTTGGCCTTGTCAGTCCCATACAGTGTAACTCCAAGAGGCAATTTCATTTCGTACCATGACCTCTTTCCCCCATCCTGCTTCTCTCTCTCTCTCTCTCTCTCTCTCTCTCTCTCTCTCTCTCTCTTTCTCTCTTCTCTCTCTTTTCCATGGGTTTTGAGAGCAAGGATAATCATCCTACACATTAAAAGTTGAACTAATGACATGGCTCAATTGGTGAAGTGCTTTCCCATAAGTATGAGGACCTGAGTTCAGATCCCCAGTACCTGTGTAAAAGCTGAGCCCAGTGTAATACACATGTCATCCCAGTGCTGAGGAAATGGAGGCAGAAGATCCCCGAGGCTTGCTGGCTCGCCAGTCTAGCCAGCAAACTCCAGGTTCAGTAAGAAACCTTGTCTTCAAAATTAAGGTGGATGGGAGGCAGAGGCATGCAGATCTCTGTGAGCTCAAGGCCAGCCTGATCTACCTAGCGAGTTCCAGGTCAGCTGGAGCTACAGGGAGACCTTGTCTCAAAAAACAAAAATAAAAGAGACTAGATAGATAGATAGATAGATAGATAGATAGATAGATAGATAGATAATAAGTGGAGAGCAACTAAAGAGACACCTGGGGTTGAGCTCTGGCCTCCCAGGCATGTGCATGCGCATGAACCCCCAACATGTACACACCACACATTCACACATGCAAAAACATTTTGTTTCAGAGTCTGCTTTTCAAATTTTTTTTATTTAATTTTATTTATTTCCGTATGTGTATGAATGTACTGTCTGCATGCAGGTCTGTGCACCCGTGTGGTGCAATGCCGCGGAGGTCAGAAGAGGGTCTCGGATTCCCTTGGAACTGGAGTTCTCCTGGAATTGGAGTTTCAGACGGTTTTTGGCTACCATGTGGGTGCTGGGGATCGGACCCGGGTCCTTTGCAAGAGCGGTCGGTGCTCTTAACCGCTAGGCCATCTCTCCAGCCCCAGAGTCTGCTTTTCAAAGAAGGCAATCTATGTTATACTTAAAACAGTGGTGTATAAATGGAATATCATTAATGTTCGGCCATGCAGGGCAGTATGCAGGTAGTATCCCAATTAACCTTCATAACCTTTGAAATTTATACTACTAATTCCCTGTTAAAGAAAAAGAAGCAGGGGCTGGTGAGATGGCCTAGCGGTTAATAGTGCCAACTGCTCTTGCAGAGGACTCGGGTTCGATTCCCAGCACCCACATGGCAGCTGAAAACTGTCTTTGATTCCAGTTCCAGGGTAATCCGACGCCCTCTTCTGACCTCCGTGGCATTGCATGACATGGGTGCACAGACCTACATGCAGACAGTACATTCATACACATAAAAAAATAAATTAAAAATAAAAAAAATAAAAGTTAAAAAAAAAAAGAAAAAGAAGTAGAGACTAGAGAGATAGCTCAGCAGTTAAGAGCACTGGCTGCTCTTGCAGAAGACCCGGGTTCAATTCCCAGCACCCACATGGCAGCTAACAACTGTCCATAATTCCAGTTCCAGGGGAATCTAACACCACTTTTTGACTTCTGTGGGCATCGCACAATATGGGTGCACTTACACACATGCAGTTTGTAAAAAAATAATAAATACTTTTTTAAATGAAAGAAAAGGAAGCAGTGTCAGTGAGATGGATTCAAGGACAGAGACACTTGCCAACAAGCCTGACAACTTGAATTCAATCCCCAGGTCCCACACAGAGGAAGGAAAGAACCAGCCCCTGCAGGTTGCCCTCTGCTGTACACCAGCATGCCATGGAACATATGTATACATGAACACACACACTGTGGGGCTACAGTAGGATTCGAACTCAGAGATCTGGCTTGAAAACCTGCATTTTGTTTTTCAGGACTTGCATCCTTTTTAAAAAAAATATTTTTTTAATGTTATGTATGAGTGTATTGCCAAGGAAGTCAGAAGAGGGCATTGAATCTCCTGGAACTAGAGTTAGGGGTGGTTGTTAGCCGACATGTGGATGCTAGTCGAACCTGGGTCCTCTGGAAAAGTAGCCAGTGCTCTTAATTACTGAGTCATCTCTCCAACATCTATTATTCTTAAGGAGCAGAAATGATATTAAACCATATCTCGGGGCTGGAGAGATGGCCTAGCGGTTAAGAGCACCGACTGCTCTTGCAGAGGACCTGGGTTTGACTTCCAGCACCCACATGGTGGCCAAGAACCGTCTGTAACTCCAATTCCAGGAGAACTCCAGTTCCAGGGGAACCCAACACCCTCTTCTGATCTCCGCAGCATTGCACGACACAGATGCACAGACCTACATGCAGACAGTACATTTAAATAAATAAATAAATAAATAAATAAATAAATAATTTAAACCATATCTCATAAATCATAAGCATGTAATGGATATAATTAAAAAATGATCCTGACCCATAAGATCACTGGATTATCTGGTAAAATTTGTACCCTTCTATTGAGGTATAAACCTGACATTAAAGTTTGGAACTTTGTAAGAAGAATACTTTTCTTTTTTTTTTTTTACCTAATGTATTCATTTCTGGAAGAAGAATACTTTTCTAATGAGCAAGCTCTACGATGGTTCTAATGTCCTCATTTGAAAGTAGGTTATATTTTATGAAATTCGGTCTCTCTCAATGCTGAATTTATAGAATTGGTAAGAATCATTATAGTTGAAGTTCCTATAATGCCCAAAGTATTTGGTTTGGTTTGATACCGCCTCTGAAAGGACCTTTATCTTTTGTCATAATCTGTCCAACGGATATTTTAAACTGTGTTTGGGTAGTGTAATACTTCCTGCCTAAAAAAAATAAGATCTCATGGGGCTGGCGAGATGGTTCAGTCAGTACAGTGCCTGCCATGCAAGCATAAGGACCTGAGTTTGAATCCTCAGTACCCACATCAAAAGCTTGCCAGCATCTGTAATCTCAGTACTGATGGGGATGGAGCCAGAAGGATGCCTGGAGTTCATTAGCTGGCCAGCTTAGCCAACCAGTGAGTTCCACATTCAGTGAGAAACTCTGTCTGAAAAAATAAGCTAGAGAATAATTGAGGAGGACACTGGACATTGAACTCTTGGTTACATATGCACATGCAAACACACACATGTACACACCTACACAAACTCCTATACTAGACTTACACACAAACAACATCTTGGGTAGATTGCCGGTGAAATATTTTCCTTGGGAAATAAAACTTGGTTTGCTGTTCACTGACAGGTTCCAAGGATCAAAGGTACTCCTTTAAAGTACTTTATTAGCTACAGATAAGCAGATACAGAGGGGCTGAAGTGCTTCTGCTCTTGAGAAACACAGCCAGCTTCCTATCTCTGATTTTACCCTTGTTTTGTTACTGAATCAGAAGCTCTGGCTCACTCTCTTTGTTCCCCCTTTAGTCATTTGGTTATTCCCAGGATGCCCTTTGATCTTTGCAACCTTTGCAGTTTTCCAAAGAGATCAACAAGTATTACCTAGTTTGACTAAGCAACTAAT
>VZQC01011509.1:1164402-1214396 GCA_009823505.1 Rhizomys pruinosus
AAAAAAAAAAAGAAAAAGAAGTAGAGACTAGAGAGATAGCTCAGCAGTTAAGAGCACTGGCTGCTCTTGCAGAAGACCCGGGTTCAATTCCCAGCACCCACATGGCAGCTAACAACTGTCCATAATTCCAGTTCCAGGGGAATCTAACACCACTTTTTGACTTCTGTGGGCATCGCACAATATGGGTGCACTTACACACATGCAGTTTGTAAAAAAATAATAAATACTTTTTTAAATGAAAGAAAAGGAAGCAGTGTCAGTGAGATGGATTCAAGGACAGAGACACTTGCCAACAAGCCTGACAACTTGAATTCAATCCCCAGGTCCCACACAGAGGAAGGAAAGAACCAGCCCCTGCAGGTTGCCCTCTGCTGTACACCAGCATGCCATGGAACATATGTATACATGAACACACACACTGTGGGGCTACAGTAGGATTCGAACTCAGAGATCTGGCTTGAAAACCTGCATTTTGTTTTTCAGGACTTGCATCCTTTTTAAAAAATATATTTTTTTAATGTTATGTATGAGTGTATTGCCAAGGAAGTCAGAAGAGGGCATTGAATCTCCTGGAACTAGAGTTAGGGGTGGTTGTTAGCCGACATGTGGATGCTAGTCGAACCTGGGTCCTCTGGAAAAGTAGCCAGTGCTCTTAATTACTGAGTCATCTCTCCAACATCTATTATTCTTAAGGAGCAGAAATGATATTAAACCATATCTCGGGGCTGGAGAGATGGCCTAGCGGTTAAGAGCACCGACTGCTCTTGCAGAGGACCTGGGTTTGACTTCCAGCACCCACATGGTGGCCAAGAACCGTCTGTAACTCCAATTCCAGGAGAACTCCAGTTCCAGGGGAACCCAACACCCTCTTCTGATCTCCGCAGCATTGCACGACACAGATGCACAGACCTACATGCAGACAGTACATTTAAATAAATAAATAAATAAATAAATAAATAAATAATTTAAACCATATCTCATAAATCATAAGCATGTAATGGATATAATTAAAAAATGATCCTGACCCATAAGATCACTGGATTATCTGGTAAAATTTGTACCCTTCTATTGAGGTATAAACCTGACATTAAAGTTTGGAACTTTGTAAGAAGAATACTTTTCTTTTTTTTTTTTTACCTAATGTATTCATTTCTGGAAGAAGAATACTTTTCTAATGAGCAAGCTCTATGATGGTTCTAATGTCCTCATTTGAAAGTAGGTTATATTTTATGAAATTCGGTCTCTCTCAATGCTGAATTTATAGAATTGGTAAGAATCATTATAGTTGAAGTTCCTATAATGCCCAAAGTATTTGGTTTGGTTTGAAACCGCCTCTGAAAGGACCTTTATCTTTTGTCATAATCTGTCCAACGGATATTTTAAACTGTGTTTGGGTAGTGTAATACTTCCTGCCTAAAAAAAATAAGATCTCATGGGGCTGGCGAGATGGTTCAGTCAGTACAGTGCCTGCCATGCAAGCATAAGGACCTGAGTTTGAATCCTCAGTACCCACATCAAAAGCTTGCCAGCATCTGTAATCTCAGTACTGATGGGGATGGAGCCAGAAGGATGCCTGGAGTTCATTAGCTGGCCAGCTTAGCCAACCAGTGAGTTCCACATTCAGTGAGAAACTCTGTCTGAAAAAATAAGCTAGAGAATAATTGAGGAGGACACTGGACATTGAACTCTTGGTTACATATGCACATGCAAACACACACATGTACACACCTACACAAACTCCTATACTAGACTTACACACAAACAACATCTTGGGTAGATTGCCGGTGAAATATTTTCCTTGGGAAATAAAACTTGGTTTGCTGTTCACTGACAGGTTCCAAGGATCAAAGGTACTCCTTTAAAGTACTTTATTAGCTACAGATAAGCAGATACAGAGGGGCTGAAGTGCTTCTGCTCTTGAGAAACACAGCCAGCTTCCTATCTCTGATTTTACCCTTGTTTTGTTACTGAATCAGAAGCTCTGGCTCACTCTCTTTGTTCCCCCTTTAGTCATTTGGTTATTCCCAGGATGCCCTTTGATCTTTGCAACCTTTGCAGTTTTCCAAAGAGATCAACAAGTATTACCTAGTTTGACTAAGCAACTAATCCTTTGCCTTTCTATCATCTGTTTTCTTTTTCCTCCAGAAAAGAGATACAAATAGGGCTGTCACAATGGCTCAGTGCCACCAAGGCTGACAGCCCGAATTCAATCCACATAGTCAAATGACAGAACTGATTCTGAAAGTTGTTTCCTGACCTCCACGCGCGTGCGCGTGCTCACACACACACACACACACACACACACTCAACTAAATATAATTTTAACAAATTAAAATGACATGGGCTGGAGAGATGGCCTAGCGGTTAAGAGCACTGACTGCTCTTACAGAGGACCCGGGTTCGATCCCCAGCACCCACATGGCGGCCGAGAGCCGTCTGAAACTCCAATTCCAGGAGAACTCCAGTTCCAGGGGAATCCGAGACCCTCTTCTGAACTCCGCGGCATTGCACGACACGGGTGCACAAACTTGCATGCAGGCAGTACATTCATAAACATACAGAAATAAAATAAAATTAATAAAAAAAATTTTTTTTAATTAAAAAAAAATGACAATAATTTTTTTTGGTCTTTTCGAGACAGGGTCTCCCTGTAGCCCCAGCTGTCCTGGAACTCACTCTGTAGACTAGGCTGGCCTTGAACTCACAAAGATCCGCCTGCCTCTGCCTCCCAAGTGCTAGGATTAAAGGCATGAGCCACCACGCCCGGCACAATAATTTTTTTAAGAGACAGAAACATCAAAGTGATAGCAGTCTCCCTAGCTGCCCAAAGTCTCAGGAAAAAAAAAAAAAAATATATATATATATATATATATTACAAATTATCTTGTAATATGAAATAAATTACAAATAAGCAAGACCACTAAATAGATATGGGAAATATTATGTAACTCTCATAGCTGCAAGCCACGCCCCATCATTAGAAAGTTATTTAAGGGCTTTTTTTAGGTCTTAAACATAAGCTTAAGAGTTTTAACAATTAAAAAGTCCCCCAAAGCCTAGTTTAATAATTTCTTCAAAGCTTCAACTGTCCTCAAAAGAACACAAAAAGAACAGAGAAAATACAGAGGGAGTCAGTCCAACAACATGAACAAGGCAGGAAGTTACAGAGATGTCTGGATGTAAGGTGCGATCAGCAAGCCTAGAAGTATGTCTCTCAGACAGGATGAGGTCATGACTCAGAGAGCAAAATACTTGTGGCGCCTTTCATCCAGGGTTCTCTAAGGGTTTTGCTGACATTATCTAACAAGCAAATAGTATTACCCCCATTTTATAGGTGGGGAAACTAAGATAGTAAGAGATTAAATAACTTACTTAAGCATGCACAATGAGTCAGTGATGGAACCAGATATTTATTTCAGGAATCTAATCTGTTTCTGTTTGAATCACAAGGTCAGCTTTCCAGATACCAACAGACATTCCTCAGCATACATTTTTATTAAATGTACTTTTAAAACTGATGTTTATCTTCTGTAAATAATTCCATGAAATACTTTTGTTTTAAGTCACTGTGGCTTTCTTTTTTTTTTTTTATCAGAGGTGACTTAAAAATAATTTCTTCCAGATTCAGAATGTATTCACATTAGCTTTAGGTCATTTACTAAAACACATTTCAGCATCTAATTATGGGGTCATTGTGTAATTGCATCTGCTATGGTGTAGAGTCCTAATGTCTATATTCATATGTTATTTTGTGAAAGGAGAGGGCACAAGCCAGAGAAGTCCAGGAATAATCATTCTATACCTTCTATACCCACCTAACTCAAAATTGACCCTGAAGACACTTTAATCTCCATGAGAACATATTCTGAGAGGTGTGGTGGTGGGAGAATTCTTGGTTATCATTCTTAAAAAAAATTACTCCTAGCCCAGCATGGTAGTACATGCCTTTAATACCAGTACTTGGGAGGCAGAAGCAGGTGGATCTCTGGGAGTTTAAGAGAACAAAAATGAGAGTAATTTTTTTTGAGACAGGGTCTCCCTGTAGCCCTAGGTGGCCTGGAACCCACTATGTAGACCAGGCTGGCCTTGAACTCTCAGAGATCCACCTGCTTCTGCCTCCCGAGTGCTAGAATTAAAGGCATGTGCCACCACACCCGGTTATAAATCTGTTTTTTTTTTTATTTTATTTTTTATGTGTATGAATGTACTGTCTGCATGTAGGTTTGTGCACCCATGTCATGCAATGCCGCAGAGGTCAGAAAGTGTCAGATTCCCCTGGAACTGGAGTTAAAAATGGTTCTCAGCCGCCATGTGGGTGCTGGGATCGAACCCGGGTCCTCTGCAAGAGCAGTCGGTGCTCTTAACCGCTAGGCTATCTCTCCAGCCCCATAAATCTGTTTTTTAAATATAAACTCTCCAGTGTGTACTTGCTACTATTACTTCTGACAAAAATCACAGATACATATAAAATTATTTATATTATACTAATGTCAAAGACGTGTTAAAGTAAACTACATCACAAGATAAAAATAAGGTTTTAAAATGTTTTATTATTTTTACTTTATGTGTATGAATGTATTACTTGCATGTGTTTAAGTGTACCCATGTTGTGCAATGCCCACAGAGTCAGAAGAAGGCATTGGATTGCCCTTGAACTAGAGTTATGGATGGTTGTTAGCTGCCATATGGGTGCTGGGAATCAAACCTGGGTCTTCTGTAAAAGCAACTGGTGCTCTTAACCATTGTCTCTCTAGCCCCCAACATAAGGTTTTATAATAATAACTGCATGTAAGTTCCATTTGTATTTCAAAGTAGAAAGTTCACGCATTTCTATTTCACTTTGATCTCAGCTGAAAATTAAAGGTACTAAAAGGAGATCCAGTTAATTTAAGGTATAGAGTTCCATCCATAGGTACATGTGGCTTTTTCTTATCGCCCCTGTGGGTTGGTCAAATAGTGGTTAGATTGTTGGGAAAATAGAGATCATCATCAATTCAGTAAATTGAGTATTTCTCAGTCATTCATAATCTTTTTATGTAGGCAAAGCACAGAAACTCATATTCCAGGGTCCTTTCTAATGAGATCCAGCTTCTTTGTACAACCACAGGGTATCACAGAACAGGCACATGTTTGGACTGAGAAGGAGGTTCCAATCTTGCTTTGCCATTCTCCATCCGTGTAATGATAAACTGCTCACTTCACTTCTCCATGCTTCAGCTTCCTCATCTCTGAAATAAAGATGATCATAAGCTTATAAGAGGCATTAACTTCATGAGAATTAAACTAGATGATGTTACATGAAATGGATATGTTAGTTACAACCATTTACATTTGCAGCAACGAAACCAAGAAACTACATGCATGTTTGAAGCTGGGTGTGGTGGGATATGTTTATAATCCCAGTACTAGGGAGACAGAAAGAGGAGGATGAGGAGTTCAAGGCTGTCCTCAGCTACATGGTAAGTCTGAGGTTACTCTGGACTACATGATACTCTATCTTTGGGAAAAAAAGAATTCCTATGTATTTATCAGTATATGTTAGAATAGTGTGTTTACTCTATATAAGTTATTTCTAAGATGTTAATTTATTATTTTTACATTATGTGTATGCATGTATGTTTTTGTGGAGGTAGATGCATGTGAGTGCTGGTGCCTGCAGAGGCCAAAAGAGGAATTGGAGTTAGAGGTGGTTGTGAGCTACCAGATGTAGGTTCTGGGAACCAAACTTGGATCCTCTGCAACGCAGGTGCTCTGAACAACTGAGTCATCTCTCTGTTTTTTATTTGTTGGTTGGTTTTATTTTGTTTTGTTTGAGACAGGGTATCCTCGGGTGGCCTAGAACTCACAGAGATCCACCTGCCTTTATCTCTTAAAGACGTATCACCATACCTGGCCTGTTTCTGAGGAAAGCTTATTTAGACTCACGGATCTAGTGGTTCATGTTCATAGTTCACTTGCTCTGTTGTTTTGGACTTGTGGGGAGAGAGAACGTTGTGGCGGCAAGAACATGTTGTGGCGGCGGCTGACTTCATAGCCATCGGGAAGCAGGTACACAAGTCCTCAAAGTTAGTGATATGTGTATCAACTTTTACTTCTATATTTTTTCTTATTTATTTATTTATTTATTTATTTATTTATTTATTTATTTATTTATTTATCTATTTATTTATTTATTTATTTATGTGTATGAATGTATTGTCTGCATGTAGGTCTGTGCACCCGTGTCATGCAATGCTGCGGAGGTCAGAAGAGGGTGTCGGATTCCCCTGGAACTGGAGTTCTCCTGGAATTGGAGTTACAGACAGTTCTCAGCCGACATGTGGGTGCTGGGGATCGAACCCAGGTCCTCTGCAAGAGCAGTCGGTGCTCTTAACCGCTAGGCCATCTCTCTAGCCCTCAACTTTTACTTCTATATCCAGCTTCCTCTTTGCCATTACTCTTATTCTCAGCTGTTTTTCTCCTACCTTAGTATTACAAAATACTGTTTCTGTTTGATGCAGCAGGATTTGTAACCAAATGCTCACATGTTCTTCTATCTTGTTCAACAGCTGGAGATCATCCAGTCCTGAGATTCCTAGAGTGAGTTTTAGTGGCTGATAAGCCTCATTAAAACCTTTGAGTCTTCTAGGCTGAGCACCCAGGGGCTTTTTTTTTTTTCTATTTTGGGAAGGGCTACAGAAAATCTTCTGTCAAAAGTTTGAAACTTTCCACCGCCTGTAAGTAGAATGACTCACTCATAGCAAAAGACAACCTGGTTGGATTACATATAACCTCATTCTGATATGGCATTTTCCCCTAATTATTGCACCTGCCTTGCTATAAAATGTTCTAGTGTGTGCTTCATGTTACTGTGAGGCCACAAATCAGCTTTAAAATGAGAGACGCTATAGACAATCTTCATTTTGAGATTATTCTAAGTAAAAAGGGTTTCTTTTATATTATTAAAGGGCTTAACATGCCTGTTAGCTACACTATTTAAAGGAAATCCCAATAGGAAAAGAACAAATAAGACATTCACTATTAAAAGAAACTAATCTCTTGGGGCTGGAGAGATGGCTCAGCGGTTAAGAGCATTGACTGCTCTTTCAGAGGACCCGGGTTCAATTCCCAGCACCCACATGGCGGGTAAGAACTGTCTTTAACTCCACTTCCAGGGGAATCCAACACCCTCTTCTGACCTCCGTGGCATTGCACGACACGGATGCACAAACCTACATGCAGACAGTGCACTCATACACGTAAAAAAAATAATTAATTAATTAAAAAAAGAAACTAATTTCTCAAGGTTCACAGTGATTAAATATTGGAAGAAAAAATTCAAAGCTTAAAAACATTCCAAAATCACATTTAAGAAGTACTCTCGAAGCTGGGCGTGGTGGTGCATGTCTTTAATCCTAGCACTTGGGAGGCAGAGGCAGGTGGATCTTTGTGAGTTCAAGACCAGCCTGGTCTACATAGCGAGTTCCAGGACAGCCGGAGCTACAGGGAGACCCTGTCTCAAAAAAAAAAAAAAAAAAAAAAAAGTACTCTCGTTCATATTTAATTTAAGGAAAATGAGAACGTTTTGATACTTATTTTTAAATACATTGGTTGTCTTATTCACAAATCTTGAAGAAAATCTAACAAAATGGAAGCAGTAAAGTAAATGAATTCAGATATCAACGCCAGAGCTCACTGTTTTCACGTGCTTGCACATAGATTTATTTTTATTCCTATAAAAATCAAACTGGGGGGAGGGCTGGAGAAACAGCTTGGTGGTTAAGAGCACTGGCTGCTTTGACTGGGGTTAACAACCATCCATAACTCCAGTTCTGGAAGGGGAATCTGACAGCCTCTCCTGGCCTCTGTGGCATTGCACAACACAGATGCATTTACACACATGCAGGCAATATAGTCATATACACAAAATTTTTAATAACAAATAAAATATTTTTAAAAAATAAAAATAAAACCAGGGACATTATTAAGGCAACTTTTTTTTAACTCAATAACGCTTTGCTTAAACTATATTTTTCAGATATATCTGTTATTTCTATTGTCCAACAGTTGCTACAAGAAATGAATGTTTCTAAAGATTATGAAAACAAGTAAATAAACAAACAAAAACCAGCTAGCCTTAGGTTGTCTGTTCAATTGTAGTTTTCTTTTGACCTTACTAGAAATAAAGCTAGCAGGAAGAAATGTTTCCATGGCCTGGATATACTGAAAAGGGATTGTGTGCTCATCTTAAAAGAGGGATTAGTCACCAGAAGTAAAGTGTGGATTTGAAAAAATATTCCAGAGAATTCATTCCTTAAAAGTTCTTTGATCTTAACAAGCAGAGTCTCACAAAGTGGGTTTTGCGCTGCCTTGAATTTCCGGCTGGTTCCTTCTAACATATGCTTCACTGATGTTATGAATTAATCCACACAGTGTATTTTCATTCATTGTTAGTTTGATAAATAGCACTGTGTTAATAGATTTATGCTTTATTTTTTATTGTAAAGAAATAAGTTTGTGGAGCTAGAGGAATATCTCAGTAGTAGAGTGCTTACTTGTTTGGACAAGGCCTTGGGTTCATTCCCCCAGCACCACAAAGGCAGCAATTTTGTGAAACAATGATCTTTGTTCTTTTTAAATATTTTATTTATTAATTATATTATATTATTGCATTAAATATGTAGCTCAGACTGGTCTTGAACTCCTGATTTTTCTTCCCAAGTGCTAGATTACATGTATTTTTTTTTTTTTTGTCTTTTCGAGACAGGGTCTTCCTGTGGCCTTGAACTCACAAAGATCTGCCTGCCTCTGCCTCCCAAGTGCTAGGATTAAAGGCGTGTGCCACCACGCCCGGCTGATTACATGTATTTTTGACAATGCTCAGCTCAAAATTAAAACAGAACAGTTACCTCATTTAATCTACTTACAACTTTTTACTAAATATAAAGACAGACTGGGGGCTGGAGAGATAGCCTAGCGGTTAAGAGCACCCCAACTGCTCTTGCAGAGGACCCAGGTTCGATCCCCAGCACCCACATGGTGGCTGAGAACCGTCTGTAACTCCAATTCCAGGAGAACTCCAGTTCCACGAGGGTCTGAACTCCAATTCCAGGAGAACTCCAGTTCCAGGGGAATCCCAGACCCTCTTCTGACCTCCATGGCATTGCATGACACGGGTGCATAAACCTACATGCAGACAGTACATTCATACACATACAAAAATAAATAAAATAAAAAAAATTTATAAAGACAGACTGGCTTTGTCTAAATGATAATAACATTTAATATTTAATAATATTTAGTGTTGTCTTCAGGAAATATGCCAGTTTAATCTTTGGCCACTAAGCAACTGATCATACAAATTTATTTAGTATGATCTTTGAATTTATTTTATTTTAAAACTTAACTAATATTTTTTTTTGTCTTTTTGAGACAGGGTCTCCATGTAGCCCCAGCTGTCCTGGGACTCACTCTGTAGACCAGGCTGGCCTTGAACTCACAAAGATCCACCTGCCTCTGCCTCTGAGTGCTAGGATTAAAGGCATGCGCCACCATGCCCAGCAACTAATTTATTTTTATTTTGTGTGTATGAGTATATTGCCTACATGTATGTAAGTGCATCCATGTTGTACAATGCCTAAGGAAGTCAGAAGAGGGCATTGGATTCCCCTGGAACTGAAGTTATAGATAGTTATTAGCTGCCATGTGGGTGCTGGGAACTGAACCTAGGTCCTCTGCAAGAGCATCTAGCACTCTTAACTGCTGAGCCACCTCTCCAGACCTATTTTTATATTTAATTAGAAGTTGTAAATAAATTAAATAGGTAAATGTTCTATTTTAATTATGAGCTGAGCATGGTAGCACAGACATGTAATGCAGCACTTGGGAAATAAAATCAGGAGTTCAAGGCCAGTATTATCTACACATTAAGTTCAAGGTTAGCTTGGGCCACTTGAGATTCTATCTCAAAAAAAGTAGGTAAATAAATACAATTTTATTTTTTTATTTGTTTATTGTATTTTAAGGGATTCACAATATAAGAGCACAGTTGTTTTCCGATCACATTGATGTTGCTCAATTTGCCATACAACTAGGTAATTGGTGCTAGCATCCACAGATGAGGGATACCATTTTTCATTTGTTTTTCTGGGACTATGTTACTTCACTCAGCATGATATCTTCTAGCTCCAGACATTTACCTGCAAAGCTCACGATGTCATCTTTCTTTACCGCTGCATAGAACTCCATGTGTAAATGTACCACATTTTCTCTATCCACTCCTCAGTTGAGGGGCACTTGGGTTGGTTCCAGCTCCTTGCTATTGTGAAGAGAGCTGAAATAAACATGGCTGTGCATGTATCTCTGCCATAAGATGAGTCTTGTGGATACATGCCCAGAAGTGGTATGGCTGGGTCAGGTGGCAAGTTCATTCCAAGTCTTCCAAGGGTTCTCCACACTGCTTTCCATAGTGGCTGTACCAGTTTACATTCCTACCAGTGGATGAGTGTTCCTCTTTCCCCACAACCTCTCCAGCACTTGGTATCATTTGTTTTCTTGATCCTAGCCAGTCTTATTGGAGTAAGATGATATCTTAAAGTGGTTTTCGGGGCTGGAGAGATGGCCTAGCGGTTAAGAGTGCCGACCGCTCTTGCAGAGGACCCGGGTTCGATCCCCAGCACCCACATGGCGGCTGAGAACCGTCTGAAACTCCAATTCCAGGAGAACTCCAGTTCCAGGGGAATCCGAGACCCTCTTCTGACCTCCGCGGCATTGCACGACACGGGTGCACAGACTTGCATGCAGACAGTACATTCATACACATACAGAAATAAATAAAATTAATAAAAAAAAAATTTAAAGTGGTTTTCATTTGCATTTCCTTTAAGATTAGTGATGTTGAACACTTCTTAAGGTGTTTCTCAAGACATCTCTAATTCCTCACTTGTGAAGTCCCTGTTCAGCTCGTTTGGGTTCATTTTGTTTTCTTTCTTCTTTGTTTTTTGAGTAGTTATATATAATCTGGGAAATCAATTCTTTGTCAGATGTATCTTGCAGTGAAGGTTTTCCTCCCACTCTGTGGGTTTTCCTCTTCACTTCCTTGATTGTTTTCTTTTTGATGTACAGAAAGCTTTTGAGTTTAATGAGGTCCCATTTGATAATTGTTGTCGGACCTTAATTCTTGCTGAGCGCTGTCGAGTTTAGGCAGTCTTTTTCCTACCCTAAGTGTCTGTAGTCTGCTGCCAACTTTTTCTTCTATCGCACTTCAGAGTGTTTGGATGGTTTCACGTTGAGGCTTATTAATCCATCTGGAGTTGAATTTGTACAGGGGTGAGGAGGTAGGGTTCTTACTTTCATTCTTCTAGCAAGTGGTGATCCAGTTTTGGCAAACACCATTGCTGAAGATACTGTTATCTTTTCCATTGGTGCTCTTCTTGGGACCCCTCTTGTCAAATACGATGAGATGGTTTGAAATTGTGTATGTGCTGCAAGTTTGATCTCATTTTGCTCCATGCTCAATGGGTCTGCTTTTGTGCCAGTACCAAGCCTTTTTTTGACTAGTAGCCACCTGTAGTAATTAGTTTTGAAGTCTGGTATCTCTCAGAGGTTGTTTTTAGCTATTTTGGGTCTTTGTCTCATTTTTTCAAATGAAATTAAGGACTTTTTTTTTTTCCAAGGCCTGGAAAGAAACGCTTAGGAGATTTTAATTGGGAATTTGCATAAATCTATACAACAGTTTTTGGTAAGAATGGACATTTTTACTATATAAATTTTCCCCAACCATTAGCATGGGAGGGTTTTTCTTTTCAATCTTCTGAGTCTTCTTCATTTTTACCTTCTTCAATTCTCCTTAGGTTATTAAAAAGTTTTGTTGTAGAGACTTGTGGTACTTTGGGTAGGTTTGTCTTAGGTATTTTATTGTTTTGGAGGCTTACTGTGAGCTGCGGCAAGGTCTCCTTGAGTCCTTCTCTCAGTTGCTTTGTGTGGTGGTAAAGAAAGTCTACTGATACTTTTTGCTACTTATTTTGTATCCTGCACTTACTGAAGCTCAATTGTTTCTAGGATTTTATTAGGTGGAGTTTTTAGCATCCCTTAAGTAAATCAATCATATCATCAGCATAAATAAACAATTTAATAAACTGCCCTGGAGTATGGTGGCATTACTTTATCTCAGCCCTTTGGGAGGTAGGGAGAAGAGCAGAAAGATGCTCCTGTGAGTTCCAGGTAGCTTGGTACATATGCAAGTTCCACGGTGGCTGCATAGTGAAAACCTCCTCAAAAAAAAAATTGAAAAAAAAATTAGAAACCCTGTTTTGAATGTAATTCTTATGCTCTATGTTTCGTCTTCTCTTTCTGCAATGGTCAGATAACTTCATATCTAATAGTGTGAGGATCTGAGCCACTAAAACTGAGCTCAGCCAACCAGTTTCTTTCTCTTCTCTGTGAGGTAGACACTGTTGCCTAACTGGTGTCCTTATCTGTGACTGTGAATGACTGAACCCTCAAAGAACTTTAAGGAACATTCTCTGATGTGGTTTTGTTTTATTTGACCAGATGTGAACCCCATCTTATGCCCTCTAATGGAATTTCAGACTCTCAAGGCCATTCTTCCAAGCTGAATCATGGCCCCAGGCCTGGGTAGCATCCATTATGAGGCAAACACAATGTTGTTGAGAAAGGCTTAAACCTGGAGATTTGTCCAGTTGAAACAGACTCAGTGGTGGCTAGTGCAATTCTTTTTTTTTTCTTTTTTTTTTTTTTTTTTTTTGGTCTTTTCGAGACAAGTCTCCCTATAGCCCCATTGTCCTGGAACTCACTCTGTACACCAGTCTGACGCCTTGAACTCACCTCTTTTTTTTTTTTTTTTTGGTGCTTTCAGACAGGGTCTCCCGTAGCCCCCAGCTGTCCTGGGAAGACTCACTCTATAACCAGGCTGGCCTTGAACCACAAGATCCGCCTGCCTCTGCCTCCTGAGTGCTAGGATTAAAGGCGTGTGCCACCATGCCCAGCGTCTAGTGCATTCTTACCAATGGAAAATTCATGCTTTTCTGAGGATGACCACACAAATACCCCAAAGCCCACTAAGAATACTACCAGTTAGGGTACCATGCTGATCCTCATTAACATCTATTAGTTTACACCAATATGGTTGAATAGGAAAATCACTCTATACTGGTTGGTGAACACCTAATGTCTCTTAAAGGACTCTCAGATCTCCCAAATCTGGCAAATTAGTGCCCACTCCAGCAGGGCATCCTCTGATCCTCCTCCATTTTGAGTGACTCCCAACCTTACTGGAGCCACTCAAAATATTTTAATATTATTGCTGCCTAAAATAAATGTGGAAATATGGGCTGGAGAGATAGCCTAGCGGTTAAGATCACCGACCGCTCTTGCAGAGGACCCAGGTTCGATCCCCAGCACCCACATGGCGGCTGAGAACCATCTGTAACTCCAATTCCAGGAGAACTCCAGTTCCAGGGGAATCCGACACCCTCTTCTGACTTCCGTGGCATTGCACAACATGGGTGCACAAACCTACATGCAGACAGTACATTCATACACATACAAAAATAAAATTTTTAAAAATGTGGAAATAAGAGTACATCAAATAAGTCCACCTGACAGCCAGGCAAAATGACAAGTGAAATTCTAGTACTGGGAGGTGGAGACAGAAGGATCAAGAGTTCAAAGTTGTTCTGGATAGCTTCAGCTGTCAACCTGACACACCAGGGAAGAGGGAACCTCTACAGGGGAATTTCCTCCACTACACTGGCCTGGAAGACTGTCTGTGAGGTATTTTCTTGATGTTGAGTGATGTGGGAGGGCCCAGCTCAAGGTGGATGGTGTCATCCCTGGGCAGATCTCCTGGGTTGTATAAGAAAGCAGTCTAAAAACAGGCCAGGGGATCAAGTCAGGAAGTAGTATTCCTCCATGGTTTCTGCTTCAGTTCCTGCCTCCAGGTCACTGCCCCAAGTTCCTGCCTCAGCTTCCCTTGATAATAGACTATGAGCTGTAAGCCAAATAAATCCTTTCCTCACCAAATTATTTTTGGTCTGAGTATTTTATCCCAGCAATAGAAACCAAAGTAGGTCAAAGGTCATCCTTAGATGCATAGCAATTTCAAGGCCAGCCTAGGCAACGAAGAGACCCTGTCTCCAAAACCACAATGAAAAAAAGGAATAAGAAAAAAGACATGCAGCAGCAGATAGGCTCATGATAATTTATAAACATGCCTTCTACAGCAGGCCAGCTAACTTGTGAACAGTAGAGAACAACCAAAAGAGAGATTCTGTCTCAAATAACTTGGTAGGCAAGGAGGCCGTCCCCTGATCGCTACACTTTAACTGTGGTACCCATCTGTCTGGATTCATATACACATTCATGTATAGACATCACACACACACACACACACACACACACACACACACAAAAGATAAAAAAATATACATATAGGTTCAAGTTGCACAAGTTATCCTAAAACCCATTTGTTTTAGGATAAAATAACAGGATTTACTTTGCTCAAACTTCTACGGTTTGGACCAGAACGTGGTATAATGTTTGTCTCTGCTCCAATTGGTGTTAGCTGGAGCAACTTAAAGCTGATGTTTAATAATATGTGTCAATTCTGCCAGGTCACTGTACCTAGGTATTTCATCAAACACCAACTTGGATATTTCTGTGAACGTATTTTTTTGGATGAGATTAACATTTAGATAGGGACATGATGGCCCATGTCTATAATTCCAGCTCTCCAGAGGCAAAGGCAGAATGATCACGGCAAATTTAAGGCCAATCTGAGCTATATACTGAGTTCTAGGATAGCTAGCAGTACAGAATGAGACCCTGTCTCAAACAAACAAACAACAAAAAGCCAGTGGTTTAAGCAGGGATGGGGGAGAGGGGAGAGGAAGGGGGAAAGTGTTACCAAAAACTAAGGATGTATTTATAGAAAGTCTTATGAAAACCTACTACTTTTGTAAGCTAATTAAAATTTTAAAATAAATTTGAATGGAGGTACCTTGCATGGGTGAATAATCTGCTTTCATGAGCCATGGCTTATTAAATGAAATTCCAGTGCTGGGCATGGGATACCCTCTTATGAGTTGTTGGTCCCAGGGGCTCCAAAACCAATATATACTATTGCAATTGCTCTTTGGTCCTCACCAAAACTATATAGTAAGACCCTATTGCTGAAGATGCTACAGACAGGATATGGGGAAATCGAGCTGGAATTCATTTGGAAACTTGTTGCTTGCTGGATTGCTATGAAGGCCACTGCGGGAGGAAAGTTATCTGTGATTTTACCCAGTGGTTGACCCTGCATGCTACTGACCTGCCAGGCAAGATGTACCCTTGAACATTACGGGGGGTAACTAACCATTTCCTGATGAATGTGAGGCCTGCTCCACAGGAAGGAATTCATGCCTGGTACTGTATACTTGGTCAAAAGCCTTGGCTGGGGAAGTCATAGACCCTAGAGAACCTACTACCGTTGCTTGGCTAAATGGACTTGTGGCCAGACTCTCTTCTTAATATTTCTGTTTCTGCCCCATAGATTAATGCTACTCTTGCCTTGGTCAGAAAAGCTTATTTTTGTAGTGGGCAGGGGTTAAATATGGAGACTTAATAGTCAAAGTGCTGAGAATAAATGGCTGTTGAATGCTCAGCCCTAAATAGGACATCTATATTACTGCACCTGCCAAGCTCAGGAAACATCATGGAAGAGGGGGCGGGAAGAATGGAACAGCCAGAGGATGGGGAAGAGTGCTGTGAAGTGCTGTCTGCTGGATGTGCCATGGTCATTGCACTCATAAACTTACAGCAGCTGGGGTTATCTGCATAAAACCTGCACAAGATGGAGCCCTTCAACATTTCAGCATGGACGGGAGAGGGGCACATGAGGACCAGCGCATGGCTGACAAGATATTGGTTGTTAGCCACCAATTACTGCTAGTGGAAGCGAAAGAGTCATTTTTCTTCAGGGATGTAACCACTGGTAAGTTGCCCAGGATTCAGTAAATAATCCCATACTCATGCATATGTAGACAATTCTAATTAAGCTCAGAGGGCTACTTATAAAAAAGACATGAGGTGCTGGAGAGATGGTTCAGTGCTTCAGAGCACTGGCTGCTCTTGCAGAAGACCCAGGTTTGATTCCCAGCACCCACATGGTAGCTAACAAATATCTGTTACTCCGTTCCCAGGGGATCTGACTACTCCCTTTTCTGATCTCTGCTGGCATTGCACAACACGGGCAGACTTACATACATGCAGGCAATACACTCATATGCATAAAAATAAATAAATAAATAAATAGATATTTTTTTAAAAGACATGAAAGGAGAAGGACATGTTGGGAAGAAGGGTTTCAGAGGAAGTGGGAGGGTGCTAAGAGAGGAATGGGTGTATGATTATATAGATGTATAGAATTGTCAAAGAATTTTTAAATTATTATTATTATTATTTTTTTTTTTTGGTCTTTTTCAGACAGGGTCTCCCTGTAGCTCTGGCTGTCCTGGAACTCACTCTGTAGACCAGGCTGGCCTCGAACTCACAGAGATCCGAGTGCCTCTGCAAATTATTATTTTTTAAAAAACAGGCATGCTGACTCATGCCTGTGGTCTTAACACTCAGGATGCTGGAGAACTGCTGCAAATTTGAGGTCAATCAGTGTTATGTAGGAATTCTAGGCCAGGATCTGGAAAGATGGCTCAGAGGTTAAGAGCACTGACTGCTCCCACAGAGGACCTGGTTCAATTCCCAGCACCCACATGGCGGCTAAAGAACCATCTTGGGCCAGGTGTGGTGGTACATGCTTTTAATCCCAGCACTTGGGAGGCAGAAGCAGGTGGATCTCTGTGAGTTCAAGGCCAGCCTTGCCTACAGAGTGAGTTCCAGGCCAGCTGGGGTATAGGGAGACCCTGTCTCAAAAAAAAAAATGTCTAGCTGCTGGGCATGGTGGCACACACCTATAATCCCAGCACTCAGGAGGCAGAGGCAGGCGGATCTCTGTGAGTTCAAGGCCAGCCTGATCTACATAATGAGTTCCAGGACACTTTCCTCACCAAATTATTTTTGGTCTGAGTATTTTATCCCAGCATAGAACCAAGTAGGTCAAAGGTCATTCTTAGATGCATAGCAATTTTCAAGGCTAGCCAGGCACGAAAGAGACCCTCTCCAAAACCACAATGAAAAAAAGGAATAAGAAAAAAGACATGCAGCAGCAGATAGGCTTCATGATAATTTATAAACATGCCTTCTACAGCAGGCCAGCTAACTTGTGAACAGTAGAGAAAACCAAAAGAGAGATTCTGTCTCAAATAACTTGGTAGGCAAGGAGGCCGTCCCCTGATCGCTACACTTTAACTGTGGTACCCATCTGTCTGGATTTCATATACACAATCATGTATAGACTCACACACACACACACACACACACACACACACACACAAAAGATAAAAAAATATACATTAGGTTCAAGTTGCACAAGTTATCCTAAAACCCATTTGTTTTAGGATAAAATAACAGGATTTACTTTGCTCAAACTTCTACGGTTTGGACCAGAACGTGGTATAATGTTTGTCTCTGCTCCAATTGGTGTTAGCTGGAGCAACTTAAAGCTGATGTTTAATAATATGTGTCAATTCTGCCAGGTCACTGTACCTAGGTATTTCATCAAACACCAACTTGGATATTTCTGTGACGTATTTTTTTGGATGAGATTAACATTAGATAGGGACATGATGGCCCATGTCTATAATTCCAGCTCTCCAGAGGCAAAGGCAGAATGATCACGGCAAATTTAAGGGCCAATCTGAGCTATATACTGAGTTCTAGGAAAGCTAGCATACAGAATGAGACCCTGTTCTCAAACAAACAAAACAACAAAAAAGCCAGTGTTTAAGCAGGATGGGGGAGAGGGAGAGGAAGGGGGGGAAGTGTTACCAAAAACTAAGGATGTATATTATAGAAAGTCTTATGAAAACCTCTACTTTTGTAGCTAATTAAAATTTTAAATAAATTTGACATGGAGGTACCTTGCATGGGTGAATAATCTGCTTTCATGAGCCATGGCTTATTAAATGAAATTCCAGTGCTGGGCATGGGATACCCTCTTATGAGTTGTTGGCAGAGGCCAAAACTCCAATATATACAACTATTGCCCAACCTGATCCTCACCAGAACTTAATGTAAGACCCTATTGCTGAAGATGCTACAGACAGGATATGGGGAAATCGAGCTGGAATTCATTTGGAAACTTGTTGCTTGCTGGATTGCTATGAAGGCCACTTGGGGGAGGGAAAGTTATCTGTGATTTTACCCAGTGGTTGACCCTGCATGCTACTGACCTGCCCAGGCAAGATGTACCCTTTGAACATTACGGGGGGTAACTAACCATTTCCTGAATGAATGTGAGGCCTGCTCCACAGGAAGGAATTCATGCCTGGTACTGGTAAACATGTCAAAAGCCCATGGCTGGGGAAGTCATAGACCCTAAGGAACCTTACTTACCGTTGCTTGGCTAAATGGACTTGTGGCCAGACTCTCTTCTTAATATTTTCTGTTTCTGCCCCATTAGATTATTGCTACTCTTGCCTTGGTCAGAAAAGTTTATTTTGTAGTGGGGCAGGGGTTAAATATTGGAGACTTAATAGTCAAAGTGCTGAGATAAAATGGTTGAATTGCTCAGCCCTAATAGGACATCTATATTACTGCACCTGCCAAGCTCAGGAAACATCAAGGAAAGAGGCAAAAAATGGTAAGAGAAGAAGATGAAGAGTGCTGTGAAGTGCATCTGTCTGGATGCGCATGGCATTGCACTCATAAACTACAGCAGCTGGGTTATCTGCATAAAACCTGCACAAGATGGAGCCCCTCAACATTTCAGCATGGACGGGAGAGGGGCACATGAGGACCAGCGCATGGCTGACAAGATATTGGTTGTTAGCCACCAATTACTGCTAGTGGAAGCGAAAGAGTCATTTTTCTTCAGGGATGTAACCACTGGTAAGTTGCCCAGGATTCAGTAAATAATCCCATACTCATGCATATGTAGACAATTCTAATTAAGCTCAGAGGGCTACTTATAAAAAAGACATGAGTGCTGGAGAGATGGTTCAGTGGCTTCAGAGCACTGGCTGCTCTTGCAGAAGGACCCAGGTTTGATTCCCAGCACCCACATGGTAGCTAACAAAATATCTGTTACTCCGTTCCCAGGGGATCTGACTATCCCTTTCTGATCTCTGCTGGCATTGCACAACACGGGCAGACTTACATACATGCAGGCAATACACTCATATGCATAAAAATAAATAAATAAATAAATAGATATTTTTTAAAAGACATGAAAGGAGAAGGCATGTTGGGAAGAAGGGTTTCAGAGGAAGTGGAGAGGGTGCTAAGAGAGGAATGGGTGTATGATTATATAGATGTATAGAATTGTCAAAGAATTTTTAAATTATTATTATTATTATTTTTTTTTTTTTGGTCTTTTTCAGACAGGGTCTCCCTGTAGCTCTGGCTGTCCTGGAACTCACTCTGTAGACCAGGCTGGCCTCGAACTCACAGAGATCCGAGTGCCTCTGCAAATTATATTTTTTAAAAAACAGGCATGCTGACTCATGCCTGTGGTCTTAACACTCAGGATGCTGGAGAACTGCTGCAAATTTGAGGTCAATCAGTGTTATGTAGGAATTCTAGGCCAGGGATCTGGAAAGATGGCTCAGAGGTTAAGAGCATGACTGCTCCCACAGAGGACCTGGTTCAATTCCCAGCACCCACATGGCGGCTAAAGAACCATCTTGGGCCAGGTGTGGTGGTAACATGCTTTTAATCCCAGCACTTGGGAGGCAGAAGCAGGTGGATCTCTGTGAGTTCAAGGCCAGCCTTGCCTACAGAGTGAGTTCCAGGCCACTGGGATAGGGAGACCCTGTCTAAAAAAAAAATGTCTAGCTGCTGGCATGGTGGCACACACCTATAATCCCAGCACTCAGGAGGCAGAGGCAGGCGGATCTCTGTGAGTTCAAGGCCAGCCTGATCTACATAATGAGTTCCAGGACACAGCTGGGGAGGGAGGCTCTGTCTGAAAAACACCAAAAAAAAAAAAAAAAAAAAAAAAAGAAAAAGGATTTCTAGGCCAGCCTGGACTCCAGTGTGTCTCAAAACAAATAGACAACAACAACAACAAAACGGAAGCACAAACACATTTTATTTATTTTATTTTCAACCACGTCAATGTAAGAACATGACATACTCTTGCTATGCTCAACTGATAACTCTTTTTTTAACATTTTATTGAAGTTTTGTGCATTTCTTACATCACTTCTCAGTTCAATCAGACTCATTTCCACCTCCATACCCCCGCCCCCCCCCAGGTTCATGCAGTCTGCCATACAGGTCCTGATCCCATTCTGAGTCTTTTCAAAGTTTTTCAAAGTAGAGAAATATTTTTTTTGGGGGGGGAAGAACTCTACTACTTCAGTCAGTTCCCTGTCCCAGTTCTTTTGACAAAACACGTTTTATTTATTTATTTATTTATTTATTTATTTATTTATTTTCGGTATTTTTGATATTTTTGAGACAGGGTCTCCCTTTAGTCCCAGCTGTCCTGGAGTTCACTCCGTAGACCAGGCTGGCCTTGAACTCACAGAGATCCTCCTGCCTCTGCCTCCCAAGTGCTAGGATTAAAGGTGTGTGCCATCACACCTGGCCAACAAAACACTTTTTAAAAGGCTGAAGATGTAAGTCCATTGGTCCAGTGTTTGCCTAGCATGCCCGAAGTCCTCAGTTCAATTCTTGCACTACAAAAACCCAGCATGGTGGCCACCATTTTAAAATCTCAGCACTTGGGAGGTAGAGGAAGGAGAATCAGTTCAGTCATCTTGGCTACATAGAAGTTTGAAGCAGCCTAGGATACCTGAAATCCTGTCTCAAAAAAACAAACAAAAACCCAAAACCCAAAACAACACCAAGCAATTTAGTAGACTTGAACTAAAGCAGTTACCCTCTACAATGTGAGAGGGCCTCATCTAATCAGTTGAAGTCTTCAAGAGAAAGCAGAAGAAACCTACCAGATAACTGCTTTTGGACTTAAGATGCAGCATAAACTCTTATATTTAATTAATTAATGTGTATGAGTATATTACCTACATGTGTGTGCATGCATCCATGTAGTGCAATGCCTGCAGAGATCAGAAGAGAGGGTTGGATTCCCCTGGAACTGGAGTTATCGAGGGTTGTTAGCTGACATGTGGGTGCTAGGAATTGAACCCAGGTCCTCTGCAAGCCAGTGCTCTTAACCCCTGAGCCATCTCTCCAGCCCTGCAACATCAACTCTTTTCAAGGCCTCCAATTCGTGAGTCTACCCTTCGGATGTCACACCTGCCAGCTTGTACGGTTGTTTAATAGTTTCTCTGGAAAACTCTGACAAAGCCAGGGACTAGAACCATCTGGAGTCATCGGTTTGCCTGTGTCTGGTAGTTACTGCTGGAAAAGTTCAATAAAAAGATCTGAAATACCAGGGTCTTCTGAGCCATTTTGTTTTCTTTCTCGACTGAAAATTGTTATTACAGAAATGTACATTTAAAAACAATTTCCAGGGCTGGAGAGATGGCCTAGCGGTTAAGAGCACCACTGCTCTTGCAGAGGACCTGGATTCAACCCCCAGCACCCACATGTCGGCTGAGAACTGTCTGTAACTCCAATTCCAGGAGCACTCCAGTTCCAGGGGAATCCGACACCCTCTTCTGACCTCCCGGCATTGCATGACATGGGTGCACAAACCTACATGCAGACAGTACATTCATGCAAAAATAAATAAATAAATAATAAATAAAATATTTAAAAAAAAATCTTTCTACCTCTTCCCCCATGAGATCCATGAGCATTAGGTTAGATTGTGACATAGATATCCCAATAGAAAAAAACAAAGAAAAAAGAAAAAACAAAACAATTTCCAAGTTTTAATTCTCCTACTTTAGTCGCTGTGAAAAAATACCTGACAAAATCAATTTAAGGAGGAAGGATCTATTTTGGCTCACGTTTCAGCTCATCATGGTGGGAAAGGCATGGTAAAGCTCTTAGCAGCTGGAACTCAGGGTGGAGCCTCCTTACATCTTTGTAGAGCAGAAAACAGAGGGACAGGACAGGAAAGAGAGCCAGGTTATGAACTTCAAAGACCCTTTTTCACCAGCCACACTTCCTGCCACAAAGGTTCCACAATGCCTGTGGCATTTCAGATCTAAATTATACCAGCTAACTTTTAGGATGGCCATTTTAAATCATATGAAAGAAGTCTAAAATAATTTTAAGTGACACTCAGGACTAGAAATTTGTTTTACAAAAGAAAATGTAATCAGAGTGCAATGAATAAAATTGCCAAAAAAAATTAGGGCTGGAGAGATGGCTCAGTGGTTAAAAGCACTGGCTGCTCTTCCAGTGGACCCAGATTTGGTTCCCAACACCCACATGGCAGCTAAAAACCGGTAACTCCAGTTCCAGGGGAATCCAATGGCTTCTTTTGACCTCTTCGGGCTTGCATGACACAGGTGCACTTACCCACATGTAGGCAATACACACATCTACATAAAATAAAAATAATAAACTACTTAAAAATATATTGTTCTGGATGACTTTAGTGTCAATTTGACACACCTGGGTTGAGGGAGCTTCAATTAGGGAATTGTCTCCATTGGACTGGCCTGAGGACATGTCTGTGGGGGTATTTTCTTGATTGTTGACTGATGTGGAAGGGCCCAGCCCAATGTGGGCAGTGCCACCCCTGGGCAGATTGTTGTGTATTGTATAAGAAAGCAGGCTGAGCTTGGGCCAGGGGAGAAGGCAATAAGCAGCACTCCTCCATGGCCTGTGCTTCAGCTCCTGCCTCTAGGTTCCTGCCCTGAGTTCCTACCTTGGGCTCCCTAAGTGATGAACTGTGACCAGGGAGATGTTAGCTAAATAAACCCTTCCCTTCCCAAGTTGATATTGGTCGGAATATTTTGTCACAGCAATTGAAAGCAAACTAGATCATATATTAAAAAAGTAAAATTGTTGGGCCGGACGTGGTGGCACACGCCTTTAATTCTAGCACTTGGGAGGCAGAGGCAGGCGGATCCTTGTGAGTTCAAGGCCAGTCTAGTCTACATAGTGAGTTCCAGTGAGTTCCAGGACAGCCAGAGCTATAGGGAGACCCTGTCCCAAAAAGACAAAAAAAAAAAAAAAAAAAAAAGGAAAATTGTCAAAAATAAATATTTAAAAGAAAAAATAAAAAGAAACAAAATGGTCATAAAATATAACTTTGATTATTTGCTTGAGGAACTCTACATCTGGATAATGTTAGCATTATCTTAAATTAAGCTTTGTTTCATTTTTGTCATGCTATGAATTGAATCCAGGGTCTCATTTATCTGAGGCAAGTGCTCTACCTCTGAGCTGCAATCCTCTGTATTGCTTTTACACTAGCACACCTTTCTGGGAATTTAGGCAGAGGAGGGGCTGAGTTGAGGCATGGAGGTAACTTCTCTGCTGATGTGACAGTAGCTTGGTGACAGGGATAGAGCTAATCTTGCCTCACCACTGCTTAGTAGTTAGTGTCTCCTTACCTGAATTAATTACTCCCAAGAAAGTTGCTACATTTTTTTCCTTAGGTCTGAAACTTGGCTTAGACTTTGATAAAAGTAATTAGCATACTTTTGTATTCAGTGTCACAAAGCTGAAAAGCATTCTAAGACTTGTATCAATAGGATATTATTTCAGTTGAAGTTACAGTCTCATGTCTCTATTTTTCCATTTTGACTAATCTTCCTCTGTTTTCAGATATAATTTACAATTAAAAATATTTGATTTGTTTTATGTGTATGAGTGTACTGCCTGAATTTATATAAGTGCACCCGTGTCATACAATGCCTGAGGAGGTCAGAAGAGGGCATCAGACCCCTTGGAATGGGAGTTACAGATGTTTGTTAGCCACCATGTGAGTTCTGGGAACTGAACTCAGGTCCTCTGCAAGGCAGTCAGTGCTCTTAACTACTGAGCCATCTCTCCAGCCCCTAATTTTAAATTCTTTTTAGAATCAAGTGTAGTGGTTCATGCCTGTAATCATAGCACTCAGGAGGCTGAGGTCAGATTGCCCCAAATTAGAGGTCAACCTGGACTGCCTGGTAAATTGCAGGGAAACCTGGCCTACAGTTCAAGACACTGATCCCCAGCACCCACATGTCGGCTGAGAACTGTCTGTAACTCCAATTCCAGGAGAATTCCAGTTCCAGGGGAATCCGACACCCTCTTCTGACCTCCGCGGCATTGCACAACACAGGTGCACAAACCTGCATGCAGACAGTACATTCATACACATACAGAAATAAATAAAAATTTTAAAAAGGCACAAAAAATTATAAAATACCTAAAATTATCATTTTTTTACTTTTAATATATATTACTTAGTAGTTTATAAATTAAAAAGCTATAAAATAATACTTTGTGCATCCATACCTAACTTAATAAATAAAACATTATCAACACATTTGGACGGTTTGCACCCATCCTGGATTCAATTGCCAGTATCACAAATGAAAAAAATATGGAGCATCCTGTGTCTACACTCACACACATTAATTTCATAACCTGAGAGGTTATGACTTTTTTTGTCTTTTTGAGACAGGGTCTCCCTGTAGCCCCAGCTGTCCTGGAACTCACTCTGTAAACCAAGCTGGCCTTGAACTCACAAAGATTCGCCTACCTCTGCCTCCCAAGTGCTGGGATTAAAGGTGTGCGCCACCATGCCCAGAAACTTTTTGAATTTAATATTTTTTACTTCTTAGCACTTAAAACTATTTTACTAGCCAAGGGTGGTTGCACACACCTATAATTATATGGAAGCAGGAGGATGAAGATTTCAAGACTAGCTTCGATTATATGGCAAGTTTGAGGCCAGCCTAAGTTACATAAGACCCTGTCTCAATAATAATAATAATAAAAAAATCTTTGTACACAGCCTGGCCAGTCAGCAGATTTGCTGAGCTTGGCATGGGAGCACATGTTTATAATCCTAGTGATTGAGAGATGAAGGCAGAAGGATCAGGAGTTCAAAGTCAGCCTTGGTCATACTGTGAGTTTGAGGCCAGCCTGGGGCTCATAAAACTATCTCAAAAAACTAAGAGAAAAATGACTATGTTTGTATGTATGCCTCAACAGTCTATAGCAGTACTGTTATTGTTGGAAGCGTCATGAAAGTAGCATTATGTTGCAGTGCATCCTGCAATCTGTTATTTCTTTGTTTTGCTTTTGAAGCAGGATGTTGCTCTGTAGCCCAGGCTTCAGCCTCCTGAGTGCTGAGATTATAATGAATATGATTTCTAAAAATTTTATTTGTGATATTTGTCCTTTCATCTATCCTTTCTCCCTGCTTTGTGGCATGTGATTTACATGAATCTCCCTCACCTTACTTACCTATTTCATTATGAATGATAAAAAAATTTTGTAGTTGTCTCCTTAGGAACATTGGTGAATTCCTTATGGCCATGAACTAGTTAATACAAAATCACACTGAGATAAGGAGTTTATGTCAGAATATAAGCCAACATACTATATCCTTCAAGGAAGTCTTGAAAATAAGTCAAGAGCAGTATGCTCAGTGATGCAGCTGATTTATATCCTTGCACAAGATTGTTATCTTACTGGGGTCCAGAAATAAAGAGTTGGAGATGTAGAGGATTCTGGTGCATCAGAACCATATCTCCAACTTTACTGTCTCTGCATTGATCCCCATTAGTAACACTGATTTAGTTCATCTATCATAAATGAATAAAATTCACATTGTTCCATAACCTTGTCAATGTAATATTACCAGATCTTTTCTTTCTCTTTTTTATTTTTTTATTTTATTTTTTATTATATTATTTTTTTATTTATTATTTTGTATGTGTATGAATGTACTATCTGTATGTAGGTCTGTGCACCTGTGTCATGCAATGCCGCGGAGGTCAAAAGAAGGTGTCGGATTCCCCTGGAACTGGAGTTAAAGACGTTCCCTAGCCACCATGTGGGTGCTGGGAATCGAACCTGGGTCCTCTGCAAGAGCAGTTGGTGCTCTTAACCACTGAGCAATCTCTCCAGCCCCTTATTTTTTTTTTTAACAAAGTATAAAAGAAGGTTTATTAGGACACACTCCCAGGCTGGTCCACTGGTCTCAGAGAGGGAGGCCATGGGAGTAGATCTTTTTCTTTTTAAAAAATATTTTATTTTTATTTTATATGTATGAGTGTTTTGCCCCTACATATGTAAATACACCATGTGCACGCAGTGCCCATGGATCCCAGAAAGAGGACACTGGGTCCACTGCAACTGGAGTAAAGGGTGGGTGTTAGCAGCCATGTGGGCATTGGGAAGCAAACCTGGATACCCTGCAAGAGCAATAAGTGCTCTTAACCACTGAGGCATATCTCCAAGCCCCTTACCAAATATTTTTCATTTTTGCCAAGCTAATGGGTATGAAACGGCTTACTACTTTTTTTTTTTCTTTTTTTTTTTTTTTTTGAGACAGGGTTTCATTATGTAATCCTGGCTGGTCTGGAACTTGCTTATGTAAATCAGGCTAGCTTTGAATTTGGAGGTCCACTTGCATTTTTCTTCCAAGTGTTGGGATTAAAGGTATGCATGACCATAATGGGCTTTATTATGACTTTTTTTTTTTTAAAAAAAAAAGCTTTTTAAAACTTTTGTGAACGTGTGTGTGTGTGTGTGTGTACCAGGACACATGTGTGGAGGTCAAAGGACAACATATAGGAGTCAGTTCTCTCCTTTTACCATGCAGGTCCTAAGGGATTGAACTCCGGTTGTCAGCGCCTTGGCAAATCAAGAAAACAAATGATACCAAGTGCTGGAGAGGTTGTGGGGAAAGGGGAACACTCATCCCCTGCTGGTGGGAATGTAACTTCTATAACCACTATGGAAACCAGTGTGGAAAACCCTTGGAAGACTCAAAATGAGCTTGCCACCTGATCCAGTCATACCACTCCTGGGTATATACCCACAAGATTCATCTTACTGTAGAGATACATGAACAGCCATGTTTATCACAGCTCTCTTCACAATAGCAAGGAGCTGGAACCAACCCAAATGCCCCTCAACTGATGAGTGGATAGAGAAAATGTGGTACATCTACACAATGGAGTTCTATGCAGCAGTAAAGAAAGATGACATCATGAACTTTGCAGGTAAATGGATGGACCTAGAAGATATCATGCTAACTGAAGTGACACAGTCCCAGTCCCAGAAAAACAGACGACGAATGGTATCCCTCATCTGTGGATGCTGGCATCAGTTACCTAGTTGTATGGCAAACTGAGCAACGTTAATGTGATCTGAAAACAACTGTGCTCTTATATTGTGAATCCCTTAAAAATTAATTAATTATGCCAAAAAATTAATGAATTAATTAAAAATATTTATATCTATATCTATCTATCTATCTATCTATCTATCTATCATGTGTGTATGCCTGCATGAGTTTATGTGAACCACATATAGGCAGAAACATGCAGAGCCCAAAAGATGGCTTTAGATCCCATGGAACTAGAGTCACAGTTGTAAACCATCTGATGTGAGGGTGAGAATCAAACTTGGGTCCTCTGCCAAAGCAACAAGTGCTCTAAACTGCTGCACCATCTCTCCAGTCCCTTCCCTAGGTTGTTTAACCACTTTTACTTTCCTGCCAGCCTCTGAGCTGTAACTCCCTGGACCCTGTGAATGTTCCCTGGCCTTCAACTGACCATTCCTGGTGTCCCCTCATTTTCTGCCATTAGCTGAATATACTCCTCTCTGCTGGAATCCACTCACTCTGGAAGGGCCTCTACTTCTTAGGATGTCTTCAACATTTTACGGCAGTGTTTGGGATACAACCTTGGGCCTCATATATGTAAGGTAAGCACTCTACCAACTGAGCTATTTCCCCTACCCTTAACTTACTTTTTAAAGAAAAATTCTCATTTTTATTTCTATTTAATTTTTGACTTCTTGAATAGTTAGTATACTCACATAAATCAAATTCAAAAAGCACAAAAGAAGCTGGGTGTGATGGCGCACCCCTTTAATCCCAGCACTTGGGAGGCAGAGGCAGGTGGATCTCTGTGAATTCAAGGCCAGCCTGGTCTACATAGTGAGCTCCAGGCCAGCCTGGTCTACATAGTGAGCTCCAGGCCAGCCTGGTCTACATAGTGAGCTCCAGGCCAGCTGGGACTAAAGGGAGACCCTGTCTCAAAAAGACAGAGAGAGAGAGAGAGAGAGAGAGAGAGAGAGAGAGAGAGAGAGAGAAAAGCACAAAGGAGACTGTCTGATTAATCTTACTTTTCTAGCTATTGGCTTCCTCTCACATAACTGATCCATGTTAGCAATCTCTTATGTACTCCTTGGAGATATTTTACACACACACAGCAGATGTCCCCACCTTTTCTGAACATGAATAGAATTCTCTTCCCACAGGATCCCCTTACACCTATGTTTTCCATCCATGACTCCTACTTGGGGGCCTGCATTCTGTTGCTCATATTTGCCAAACCCTGACTCCCCTTTTTGGATGGTCTGTTCGCTATTGTTCTCCTTACTGAGGCAGAATACATGACATAAACAATTTAAAGGAGGAATTCCTTATTTACCTCACCATTTGCAGAGGTGTAACTCCATCACGACAGAGACGGTGTGATGAGCAGAGCATTTCCAATCACAGGAGGCAGGAAGCAGACCAAAAAGTCATGCAGGAAAAGGCTAAGGAAGCCCCCAAGGATGTGTCCCCCAGGGACCTGTTTACCTCTGACCTTTCCCCCAATAACGCTGCCATATTAGGACTCCATTAATCCACTGATTAGGTCAGAGCCCTCATAATCTAGTTATCTCCGGAAACAGCTCTCACAGACACACCCAAAGGTGTACTTTACTAATCTCCTAGGTGTTTCTTAATCCAGTCCAGATGACCTCTGAGATTAGCCGTCACAGACCAGAACTCTTAACTCTTTCCCTGCACATCCTCTGCCTTCCTACTAAGCTTACTGTCCCTCTTTCAGGCCAGAATCCAGATGCAGGCTCCTTTGCCCTGTATATTCTGACACATACTAACCTATCTGTTTTCACAATATTTCTTTTTTTATTATTATTCCATGAGATTTACACACACACACACACACACACACACACACACACACACGATCTTTCTTAATAGCTTGAGGAGAGATAGAGAATACCTGGGCCCTGTTGCCTCACCTCTTCGAATAACTTTTCCTCTCAAATCCTTTGAAGCTACAACTAGTTCATATCAGTGACCAGGTTGTGTGTGAGGGTGGGCAAGAATCACATACCTGGTTTTATATTTCTCTTTTGAAAAATGTGCATGTTGGGGACCTGGCTTACAACCTATTTTGGTCATTGCTATCACTTTGTTTTAGGAATTCAATAATTCAATTTTTGTATCTCACTGGAGTCAAGCACAGTTGAATGCTGCCTTTGTGGATGCGCCTAGTGCTCTTTTCCTCTTGGGATTTAATGTCTCAGAGGTTTCTCTGACTAATATTCTTTTTTTATTTTTATATCTGTACTGGAGTCAAACCCAGGGCTTTGTATTCAAGCACATTATCAAGTGATATTTTCTTAATTTGTGTGCATGTGTATGCATGCACACACACACACACACTTTTGTATTTGAAGGTGGATGGGTACATCTACTTTCTTGCAAAGGAAGTTTTTGATGATACATTTTGGCTTTTTCTTAATTGTGTTGGATGATTTTTCCTGGGGAGATATAACAGATGTCTATTCACTCATGATAAGGCACTAATGACAGACCAAAGAAATGAGTCCCTTCAAGTTAATATTGGAGAACCAGCAAGTTTATTGGGGTTACTTTCAGGAGCATCGGTAAGGGACTACTTTCAGGAGGATGGGTTACTCTGAAAGGCAGGTGCATCCTGGAGCATTCTGCCTGCACTAAAGTTGCATCCTTAGAGCTCACTACCCAATTTGTGGGCAGCTCCGCCTAGGAGAGTCTCCACCATATTAGTAATTCATTACTACTTACTTAAACTTTGTGAATCTTGCAACTTTCTGAGCTCCCTGGGTCTTGTAAGTTTAGTGAGCTTTTTGATTTTACAAAAACCTTATTTATTTATTTATTTATTTATTTATTTATTTATTTATTGTCTTTTTGAGACGGGGTCTCCCTTTAGTACCAGCTGGACTGGAGCTCACTATGTAGACCAGGCTGGCCTTGAACTCACAGAGATCTGCCTGCCTCTGCCTCCTGAGTGCTGGGATTAAAGGCGTGTGCCACCACACCTGGCTCAATTTATTTTTATCTTATGAGTGTTTTGCCTGCATGTACTAAGTGCACCCATGCATGTAATGCCTGAAGATGCCAGAAGAGTGTGTTGGATCCCCTGGATCTGGAACCATGGACTGCTGTTAGTGGCCATGTGGATTCTGGGAACAGAACCTGGGTCCTCTGCAAAAGCAGTAAGTGCTCTCTCTCTCTCTCTTATTTTTTTTTTTTTTTTTTTTTTTTTTTGGTCTTTTTGAGACAGGGTCTCCCTGTAGCCTCAGCAGCCCTGGAACTCACTATGTAGACCAGGCTAGCCTTGAACTCACAGAGATCCTCCTGCGTGTGCCTCCTGACTGCTAGGATTACAGGCATACGCCACCACGCAGGGATAAACAGAAGCCGCTGGAACTGCTGAGCTGTTTCTCCAGCCTTAAGCCTTTTGATTCTTATGATCTGTCTATCTTGCATAAAGGGATATTCCTGAGAGGAAGAAACAGCTGTACAACTTGTGTCTATCAGAATTCCAAGTCCTGTAGAAAAGCTCAAAAGTATATTGGGGAGATGCAAAGGTCCACAGGGAGTGAGAAGGGGACGGGGCAGGGGTTCTAGTTTGTCTTCAATTGCTGTGACAAAACACTCTGACCAATACCAACTTGGGAAGGAAAGGGTTTATATGTCTTACAACTCCAGGGTCACAGTTTACTTAGGGAGCCCAAGGTGGGAAGTCAGGGCAGGAACCTGAAGGCAGGAAATAAGGCACAGACCATGGAGCAATGCTGCTTACTGGCTTGCTCCTTTGGCCCATGCTCAACCTGCTTTCTTATACTGTACACAACAACCTGCCCAGGGGTGGCACCACCCACAGTGGGCTGGGCCCTCCCACATTATTCAACAGTCAAGAAACTATCACACAGACATGGCCACAGACCAGTTCAATGGAGGAAGTTGCCCGAGTGAGGATCCTTTAGCCAAGGTGTGGCAAGTTGACACCAAAGCTATCCAGCACAGAGGGGTAAAGGTGACGGTGGGGAAATAGTATCAAAATAAATTATATATATATGAAATTGTTAAAGAACAAATAAATTTTTTTAAAAAAGAAAAGCTTGAGTAAATCAAAATATTGAATGGAGAAAAAGCAAGCAAGGAACTAGTAAACCTGTATCTGAATTTTAATTAGAATGAAAGAGAATTCTATGATTTTATCAGTTGAATTTATTGTTGAAAATGGAGGCAGGGGCTAGTGAGATGGCTCAGTGGGTAAAGGCATTTGCTGTGCAAGCCTGGCAACCCGAGTTTGATCCCCAGAATCCACATAAAAGTGGGAGGACAGAACTGACTTTCCTGCCTCGGGCCTCCCCATGTGCTCTGTGGCATGCTCACAACCACCTACACTCACAGGCTAACAAGAAAGAAAAAATTTAAAAGGTAGCCAAGAATGGTGGCACATACCTGTAAATTCCAGCACTTGGGAGGTGGAGGCTGGAGGATCACAAGTTCAAGGTCAGACTCAGCTACATGAGATTCTATCTGAACAAGACCTCCTCACCCCCCCCCCAAAAGAAAAGGTGATAGATAAGATTACAGATCAGATTTGGGGTCCAAGCTGGACATATTCTTAGTAGTATCTCTAGTCAATTCATCACTTTGATACAAAGAGTAAATGACTACATAAGCATAGGTGGATTTTCACTTCTCAATTTGCTGCCTAGAATTAAATCAGATATAACATTTGCATGAAATGAAATATAAAATTCATTCAAAATTTAACTTCAACAAAGATCAGTTAAACATATTGAGTGCCTACTTAACATAATCAGCCTATGACACAGAATAAAAATAAAAAAATGTGAGTGAAGTGAGTTCATGTGTGTATGCATGTTTTGGATGTGTGTGGGTACACATGAAAGTGTGGGTACATGTGCACATGTGTGCATGTAAATGTGATTTGGGTTGTCTTCCTGCTCCCTCTCAACCTTCTATATGGAGGCAGGGCCTTTCACTCACTCTGGAGCCTGCCATTTTTATTAGTCAGGCCAGCCAGCTCATTCTGAGGTTTCCTTACCTCGGCCTCCTGTGCTGGGATTCCAGGGGCTGACACACCCATATGGGTTTTATATGGATGCACTGAGATCCAGACTCCCACCCTCAGGCTTGTTCATCAAACACTTTACTTGCTGAGCCACTTCCTTAGTGAATAACATGCTTTTTAAAAATTTATTTTTCTGGGCTGGAGAGATGGCCTAGCGGTTAAGAGTTGTGGGAATGAAACTTCTTGTGTGGCTTGAATTGAGAACTTGTAAGACCTGTCCCAGGAGATCTCTGGTTATCTGATATCTCTGTGGGCTTCCAGAGTTATCTGTAGCAGGAAGATCCAGGATATTACAATGATTCTTGCTTCGCCCTATCTCTGCAAAGTTCCAGGCCCCTTCCCTTGAGGCATTGAGCAAAATGTCACACCTCTAGTTACCTGTTGCACAAACTGGAGCTCTGCAGCCCCCGCATTGGAACCAAGTTGGCTCACCCCCCCTTCCACCTGCTCCCCAGTTCCTTGCCCAGAGCACAGTAGACTTAAATATATAGACCTCACTGACAGAAAATAAATGGAGTTCCTAACCTCCCCGGCTCTCCATGCATGTTCGTGAGTTTGTTCCATTCTATGGGTGATCTCTAGCAGTTTTCCCTCCCCCCTTCTTGTGGGAGCAGAGCCCAGAGACTGCCGGCCTGCAGGCAGGAGGCAAGTCCTGGAGCTGAGCCAAGAAGGGAAGGACAGCGTGTGGAAGGCGATCATGTGTGACTCAAAGACACTGACCTGACAACTGGTGCCCAGAACATGCGGCTCGACTTTCCACCAAAGAAGAAGGAAACAAAGTATTTCTTGGGCTCTCTCTTAGCCCCTGATTTCCCCCACATGAAGGAAATCTCAGAGGGTTTTACCATAGAGACAAGGAGATACCCCTCAACCAGGGTAGTCACGACCAGCTATGGTATATCTCCGTGGAATTTAACTCTTTTCCCATGAGAGATTAATCTTTAAATCTGCTTTACGTCTCTGTCCTTGATACGGCCAGCTGTGGCACATCTCCGTGTAATTCTCTCTTCCCATGAGATTAGTCTTTTAAACTGTCTCTTTCCCTAACCACTAGCATTTCCTATCTCTCTTTATCATGGGTAAAAAACAGACATGCCAAAAAGACCCACAGGCTAAGAAGATAAAAACACTCCTCAAGAGTTGAGGAGTTAAAATTTCCATTGGGAAGCTGCCTCCTTTTGGAGTGAGACTCTTAATATTGCCCCATGGATGTCCCCTGCAGACTTATGGAGTTCAGAATTCTGGATGCGTGTGGGACAGAACCCTAGTCAGCAAGAAAATGCTCCAGCATCTCTCACGTTCTTGCCACTACCAGCTGTGGTGAAAGGAAAACAGCAAAATTAAATCACAGACCTCCTCCTCCCAAGAACCTGCTAAAATTCCCCTTGAGAACCCCAATAAAATTCCCTCTGAAAGCCCCCAAGCTTCAGACCCAGTAAAAATAGAACAGGATAATAAAAACATCCAAGCAGCTAGCCTTAACCTTTCCCCTAATTGTCAGCCACTCCCTGTCAAGGGGCCAGAAACACCTTCACCCTCAACCTCTTCCCTCTCTGCTACAGAAAAACACATTCAAAAATAAATAAAATTTAAAAAAAATTAAAAAAAAAGAAGAAAAACTATGCCAGATTCAGGATAACCCAGGTCTTCAATTATATTAATTTATCTCCGACTCTGGGTCACCCTCTAAACTGGTACCCGTACCAGGCAAGTGAGTTGAAAGAACTCAGGCAAGCAGTCAGAAAGGATGGCGTCCAGGCACCATGGACAAAGTCCATTCTCCAGAGCTTTTGCGCTTCTCTTAACACTCCACAGGACTGGAGAGAGATATCTGTAGATCTTCACTCCCAGGTCCACTATTTTTACAATGGGAAGTTGTTCTAGTTTGTCTTCCATTGCTGTGACAAAACACTCTGACTAACACCAACTTGGGGAGGAAAGGGTTTATTCATCTTACATCTCCTGAGTCACAGTTCATCACTTAGGGAGCCCAAGGCAGGAACTCAGGGCAGGAACCTGGAGGCAGGAGCTGAAGCACAGGCCATGGAGGAATGCTGTTCACTGGCTTGCTCCCCTGGCCCATGCCCAGCCTGACCTCTTATACAGTACACAACAACCTGCCCAGGGTGGCACCACCCATAGTGGGCTGGGCCCTCCTACATTGCACAACAATCAAGACAATACTCCACAGTTGTGGCCACAGGCCAGTCCAATGGAGCCAATTCCCCAATTGAGGCTCCCTCAACCCAGATGTGTCAAGTTGACACTAAAGCTATCCAGCACAGAAGCTCTGTACAGAGACGAATGTCTTCAACAGGTTCGGAGAAATCAAGGGCAACCTAACATAGACTGGGGTTAAGAACAGCTCTTTGGAGAAGGAGATTTTAGCACAGGGATGCAACAGGCTGGACTGGCCCCAGGGTACTTTGACCAGGTCTGCTTTTCACCCTACAGGCCTGGGATAGAATGATACCACCCACTGAATCCCAGGCCAGTTCCTCATTATTATTTCCTAGGCAAAAACCTGAGGAACCCCTGTCTGACTTTATCTTAAGAACTAAAAGCAGCCTAGAAAGGAAGATCCCCAGCTTTGCAGCCAGAGAGATACTCCCCAAAAATATTGTTTGGGAGGGAATGAATTCCGAGTGCAGACAAGTGTGCCAGGGCTTAAAAGATGACCATTATGACAGATGGACAGTGGCAACTCAGGACGTGGGCACAACCTCCCACAAAGCTAATTACCTAGCTCAAGCCTTTGAAGCTGCTGTCACCACAAATGAAAAATGTTTTAACTGTGGAGACAGAAGTCATTGGAAAAGACAGTGCCTGAAAGCACCAGTCTCTCCCAGAGGGCTTCCTGAATGCCCCCCATGCGTTCTCTGCCCACGGTGTAAAAAAGGATATCATTGGAGGAAAGATTGCCGCTCAAACTATCATAAAGATGGGAAAAAAATGCCACCTTTAAACTCCTAGACAGGCAGCCCCAGCCCAGGGAAAAAAGGGGGAAAAAGAGTCAGTGCACGCCCTCTGGGCAGCACCTATTTCTGAAGGCTCACATCCTGCACTGACGATTAAAATTGGGGGGAGGTCTTTTAAATATTTGATAGATACAGGGGCAGATAGAACCATTATAAAACAGCAAGAAATACTCCCCAACTGGCCCCTGCTCCCAGAACCTAAACTTCTAGGAATAGGAGGGCCCTCACAGTCTTACGTAACTAAAAATGTTTATACCTGGGAAGACCCTGATGGAAACACGGGTCAGATTTGCCCATTAATAGCACCTACCAATATCAATCTGCTAGGGATAGATATTTTGGAGGCTTTGGATGTAGTTATTGCCACTCCAAATGAGAACAACCATGCCCAGATAGACCATTTAACTGGGGGAAAATGCCTCCATCATCTTAGCAAAAAGCACCCCCAATCCTGAGGGACACTACAGAATATTCTCCCCCTTGTCTGGACTCGAAGTCAGATGATCCAGTCTGGATTGAGCAGTGGCCCTTACCAGGGGAGAAATTCCAGTCTCTCCAAGACTTAATCAAGGAACAATTTTCATCGGGATGCATCCGTCCATCTTGAAGTCCCTGGAACACCCCTGTGTTTGTCATAAAAAAAGGCAACAGGAGATTGGCGTCTTTTACAAGATCTGCAAGCCATTAACAAAACTATGCATATATGGGGGTCTCCGCAGAGGGGTCTCCCCCTTGCCTCTGCTATTCCAGCTAACACCCCTCTGCTAGCCTTACATATAAAAGACTAGTTTATTTTAATGCCCCTCCACGCTAAGGATTGCAAGCAGTTTGCTTTCTCAGTTCCTGCAATTAACAACTCAGGTCCAGCAACTCTTTATGAGTGGATGTCCTGCCACAAGGCATGGCCAACAGCCCAACGGTCTGCCAAGAGGCAGTAGCAGTGGCTCTTAAACCCCATATGGAACAAGGTCTGCAAGTGTTCCATTATATGGAGGACATTTTAGTTTGGGACAAATTATCAACTGACCCGGCAACTTTTAAAGGACAGGCTTGTACCAACCTTAGAAGCTTTTGGATGTAAAATAGCCCATGCTAAGGTTCAAATGATTCCCCCAACTCATTTCCTTGGCACTGAAATTTCTCTCACTGCAGTGAGACCTCTCAAACCTGTACTCTCCCTTTCTCCCAAGTTCACGCTAGCATCCCTTCAGTCCTTCCTAGGAAATCTTAACTGGCTCTGCTCATGGCTGTCCATCCCCACCACAACCCTACAGCCTCTCTTTGACCTTCAAGGTGACAGGGACCCAGCTTCCAGGTGAAAGCTCACAGCAGAAGCCTCAGAAGCTCTGGCTGAAGTCAACAGAGCTCTCCAGAGCATGGCTTTAGCACATTTCACACCCTCCCTTCCTGTGCAGTTACTTATTTTTAACACTACCCCCACGCTCGTAGGGGCCCTTTACCAATCCAGGGGAGTACTAGAGTGGCTGCACATGCCCATAGGGGGAACTCCCCGACTGTTAACTGAAATGGATTCTTTAGCTGCTATGATAAGAAATGGGAGGGAACATTCCCTGCAAACACTGGGGAAGGAGCCTGATGTCATAGTGACACCCTTCTCCCTCCTGGATATCCAGTGGCTGATGTGAACTCATGTTCATATAGCTGTAAGCCTCATGGGATTTCTGGGACAGATAGAAAATCACTACCCTAATGACAGGTGGGTCTCCTCTCTCCCATTGCTAAACTGGCTTCCTCCTCATCTTTTCCAAGATGCGCCTATAAGGCAGGCTGCATGTGTTTTCACACATGGAGGGAAGCGAGGGGCTACAGCTATCATTTATGACAACCTGGATCAAGCCCCTCAGATCCTGTTTCACCCACTCCCTGTCCATTCCTCACAGTACAGAGAACTCTATGCTGTTTATCTAGCTCTCAAAGAAACCAACAGGCCTCTTAATCTCTTCTCAGACAGTATCTATGTGATCAGTCTGCTGCCCTGGCTATCCAGATCCTTTGTCCAATTAGAAAAAAATCCCCTCTCCCCAATTCTCATTGCAGTTTCATCCCTTTTACAGAATAGGAGCCACCCCCTCTTCATACAGCACATTCATGCCCACGGTCTCCTGCCAGGACCTCTCTCTGAAGGTTTCTGGGCATCCCTCACATGCCCTCTTTTCACTGCTGTCCCCTCTAACACCTCCTTACAGGAATCTGCCCCTACGGGAGACAGAGCCAGTGTTTCACAGCATTCCTCTCTTCAACCGACTCACTATACTTCCTATTTGTTTAGTGAGAGTGGCAGCAGCCCCAGACCCCAGGTGCCTCTGAAGTGTCCCTCTCGACAGGACCGTGTGTCAAATCACCATTCTTTCTCTGGTGTGATAGCACCACATCCCTCTGTGCAAATGCTACTGGTTCTGGAATTTATTTGCCCGTAATTATCACCCCTCAGCTCTTCCTTTATGAGAAGGAGGAAGTTGCTTGAATGCTGCAATGGACCTGGACCATCAAAAGAGAGAGATTTTTATCCCAGTTCTGGTCAGCCTAGGCCTCACTCCACGGCAGCAATGGAAACTGCGCACAGAGCCCTAGCAAAGGTTTACAACATGGAAGCAGACTTCCAAACCAACCTTGATGAAGCAATGGCATCCACAATGAACAGCCTTGACTTGCTCCAGAGGCAATAACTTCTCTGGCTGAGGTGGTGATGCAGAACCGGCGAGCCCTGGACTTGTTAACTGCAGAAAATGGGGGAACCTGTCTGTTCCTGGGAGAAGAATGTTGTTTTTATTTAAATGAATCTGGTATTGTTGAGCAAAATGTTAAAACTCTAAGGGACCTCAGGAAAGAACTCCATGATAGGTACTCCTCACAAGCTTTTGTCCCATGGTTTTCCAACCCCCTAGTTTCCTGGCTGCTCCCCCTTACTGGGACCCATTTTCACCCTAGGAGTCCTCCTGACTATCGAACCCTGTGTCCTCCGGTTTATCAAAAACCGAATCAATACACTCACTGAGGTTGCGGCCAAGACTGTTCTAGTCCAATACCAGGCCATTGAGGGGACTCCCTAGAGGACCTTGACATTACTGCTCCATTTTAATTAAAAAACAAAGGATGGGATGTGGGAATGAAACTTTGTATGTGGCTTGAAGTGAGAATTTGTAAGACCTGTCCTGGGAGATCTCCAGTTATCTCATATCTCTGTGGGCTTCCAGAGTTATCTGTAGCCAGAAGATTCAGGATATTACAAGGATTCTTGCTTCGCCCTATCTCTGCAAAGTTCCAGGCCCCTTCCCTTGAGGCATTGAGCAAAATGTCACACCTCTAGTTACCTGTTGCACAAACCAGAGCTCTGCAGCCTCCCCCATTAGAACCAAGTTGGCTCACCCCTCCCTTCCACCTGCTCCCCACTTCCTTGCCCAAAGCACAGTAGACTTAAATATATAGACCTCACTGACAGAAAATAAATGGAGTTCCTATCCTCCCCGGTTCTCCACGTGTGTGTGTGTGTGTGTGTGTGTGTGTGTGTGTGTGTGTGTGAGAGAGAGAGAGTTCATTCCGTTCTATGGGTGATCTCCAGTGGTTTTCCCTCCCCCCTTCTTGTGGGAGCAGAGACTGCTGGCCTGCAGGCAGGAGGCAAGTCCTGGGGCTGAGCCAAGAAGGGAAGGACAGCATGTGGAAGGTGGTCATGTGTGACTCAAAGACACTAACCCGACAAAGAGTGCCAACTGCTCCTTCAGAGGACCCAGGTTCAATCCCCAGCACCCACATGGCAGCTGAGAACTGTCCTTGACTCCAGTTCCAGGGGAATCCGACACCCTCTTCTGACCTCTGTGGCATTGCACAACATGAGTGCATGAACCTACATGCAGACAGTACATTCATACACATACAAAAAATAAATTAAAAAATTATTTTTCAGAACCCATGTAAAAGAAAAAAGAAAAAAATTATTTTATGTGTATGAGTGTTTTGCCTGTAAATATGTAAGTGCACCTGTTTGGGCAATGCCTGGGGAGGCCAGAAGAAGGTGCTGGATCCCCTGAAATTGGAGTTATGGCCAGTACTCATAGCCAGCTGAGCCATCTCTCCAGCCCCAATAACAAGTATTATATGATATTATATGTCATATTTAGTGTATGTAAAATACCACCTTATATTCTTTAGATGCCACTAACTTTAATCCTTTTATAAGCTTATATGATTTTACCACTACAATTTCCACTGTTCAGATGTTGAAACTGAGGCACAAAGAAGTTAAAATATCAGTATTAAAACATACTAGCATGGAAGGGGAGGGAACTTGGAGCTAGAGACAGTTGATGGCTTCTGGGAGGAGGGACAGTCAGTCATTTTTAAGGGTTTGAGCCCTGGTAGTTGGTCAGCCACACTCTAGTGGACAGTCTCACATCCATGAATATATGAGCAGCATAAAGTGGGCACAGAGCTATTTAAGAAATAAAAGGGGCGGGGGGGCTGGAGAGATGGCCTAGCAGTTAAGAGTGCCAACTGCTCTTACAGAGTACCCGGGTTCGATCCCCAGCACCCACATGGCGGCTGAGAACCATCTGAAACTCCAATTCCAGGAGAACTCCAGTCTGAAACTCCAATTCCAGGAGAACTCTAGTCTGAAACTCCAATTCCAGGAGAACTCCAGTTCCAGGGGAATCCGAGACCCTCTTCTGACCTCCGCAGCATTGCATAACACAGGTGCACAAACCTACATGCAGACAGTACATTCATACACATACAGAAATAAATAAAATTAATAAAAAAGAAATAAAAAGGGCCCCAGCACTCAAGAGGCAGTGGCAGGCAGATCTTGATGAGTTCAAGGCCAGCCTGGTGTACATAGTGAGTTCCAGGCCATCTGGGGCTAAAGGGAGACTCTGTTTCAAAGAAAGGCCAAAAATAAAATAAAATAAATAAAAGAGCATAAAGTTAGGAGAGGGTAAGGAGGTAGAGTGTGGATCCAGGAGGCATTGGAGAGGAATAGGGAGTGAATATAGTCCATATTTTAAATAGAATGTATTTATTGTATGAAATTCTCAAAAAATTAATAAAAATATTATACTAATAAAATAAAATACCTAGACCAAAGTTTTATAGTGTGTAAGAAGCTCTGCTGGGCTCCAAACCCAGGCCTGTGGGACTCCAGAGTCCATGATCTTAGGATCTTAGTCTACCATAAAGGAAACACATGATCTTGTAATAAAACATGACCAACACACAGACAGCAATCAGTAGAACACTCTGCTTTCTACTGAATGTACAACACCACAGAGTTCATGGACAGAACACTTGCAAATATGAACAATCAAACTCATGGCAATCCTCCTGTCTCAGCCTTCAGGAGCTGGGATTAAGGGCATGGGGGCACATGGACAATTCTATAGGGTAGCTATCACCTTGATCCATAGCCATTCAGTGGAGGCTCTGGAAAGACCTGGTACAAGCAAGTGATGGAGCACTTTCTACTTCACTGTGCTGCCTTCAGGGAGATGGAGAGAGGCTGGTACCATATTGAGGAAACTCTTGATGGCTAGAGGTGAGACATTTTGACTTATTTTATCTGGGCAGGTAAAGGGAGGGGAAGGACAAAACTCCAGGTGATCTTTGAAGATACTACTTTAGTAATTTGTGCAGCAGGAATGAAGCCTAAATTAAAAGAGCAGTGGGGTGAATGGATAAAAGAGGAGTACAAACAACAAATCTGCAACAATGCTATGTAGGAAATGAACTGATGAGGCCGTAGTAAGTCATACACAGTACAGATAACATCCCTGGGCTTTGGAGGCCCTCAGTTCTCCAAAGGCTCTTTAACAACAATTCAAGGGTTGGGAGGAAGACCTGCCTTTGTAGGACCAAAGAGAAGGAAAAAGACAAATATCATTTGGGAACTGGAGGTGCTAATTACAAGTTCAACCTGAAGTTCTCAGCTGTCACCCAAACAAAGGTGAAAGTCAAAGCCATACAATCAACAGAGAATATAAAGTGTAGAAAAACTTAATTAGGTGCCTATTAAGAAATAGCCCATTGGGCTGGAGAGATGGCCTGGTGGGTAAGAGCACCGACTGCTCTTGCAGAGGACCCAGGTTTGATCCCCAGCACCCACATGGCGGCTGAGAACCATCTTTGACTCCAGTTCTAGGGGAATATGATGCCCTCTTCTGACCTCTGTGGCATTGCATGACATGGGTACACAGACCTACATGCAGACAGTACATTCATACACATAAAAAAAAAGAAATAGTCCAGCATGGTTGTGCACACCTTTAATCCCAGCACTCAGGAGGCAGAAGCAGGAGGATCTCTGTGAGTTCAACGCCAGCCTTGTCTATAGAGTGAGTTCCAGGCCAGCTTGGTGATACAGAGAGACCCTGACTCAAAAACAAACAAACAAACAAACAAACAAACAAACAAACAAGAAATAGAATTGGGGGGATGCAGAGATGGTTCAGTAGTTAAGACCACTGGCTGCTCTTGGTTTGGTTCTCAGCATTCACATGGCAACTAACAACCACCAATATCTCCAGTTTCAGGGGATTTGATGCCCTCTCCAGCATTGCATGCATGTGGTTCACTTACATACAAGCAGGCAAAACAGTCATACATATAAAATTAAATTAAGAAATCACTTTCATTTCTTAAAAAACAGGATGACGGTGCATACCCTTAATTCCAGTATTCAGGAGGCAGAGGCAGGTGAATTTCTGTGAGATTGAGGCCAGCCTGGTCTACACAGCAGGTACAGGCCAGCCAGGGCTACATAGTAAGACTCAGTCTCAAGAAAAAGAAAGAAGAGCCGGGTGTGGTAGCGCATGCCTTTAATCCTAGCACTTGGGAGGCAGAGGCAGGCGGATCTCTGTGAATTCAAGGCCAGCCTGGTCTACAGAGTGAGTTCCAGGACAGCTGGGGCTACAGGAGACCCTGTCTCAAAAAGACCAAAAAAAAGAAAAAAAAAAAAAGAAAAGAAAAAAAAAAAAGAAAAAGAAAGAAGAAAAGACAAACAGAAAGAAAAGCAAGGACAGAAAAGGCAGGGCAGATGGCTCAGTGGGTAAAGGTACTTTACAGCAGACCTGACCACCTGGGTTTGTTCTCTGGAACCCACATGATGGAGGAGAGAAGCAACTCCCACAGGTTGTGCTCTGAGCTCCACATGCATGTTGCAACAGATGCGGATCACACACACTAAATGAGTAAGTGTAATTAAAAAAAGAAACAGGAGAAAGGCAATATGGTGGCTAACACCTGTAATCCTAGCACTTGGAAGATTGAATATCAAGTTTAAGGCCAATCCTAGGCTTATAGGAGACCCTGTCTCACATAGATATATAGGTATGTAAGTGTGTATATATCGATAAGGCAGATAGATGATAGATAGATAGATGATAGACAGATAGATAGATAGATGATAGATAGATACATAGATACATAGATAGATAGAAAGACAGAAAGAAAGAAAGAAAGAAAGATAGATAGATAGATAGATAGATAGATAGATAGATAGATAGATAGACAGGAAAGTTAGCCAAGCTGTAGTCTCAGCCTCTTAGGGGGCTTGCAAGGATTACTGGAGATCAGAAACAGCATTCTGGACAACCTAGCAAAATAATAAAATAAATGTGTGGAGGAAAACCGACCCACATTGAACACATTACACAGGAGAAGCTCTGAGGAGGGTAATAAACCTGTTTTTATTAAGCTTCCTGTCTTGTTCCAGAGATGAATTACTATCATGAAACTATGAGGAAAAAGGTAGAAATTTTTGATATACTCAAAAGCCAACACCTCTGTAGGAAACACATGAGATATAGGATGTAAAATAGGAGAGTGGTTACCTGGACATGGTGGTACAGGTCTGTGATCCCAGCACTCAGGAGGCTGAAGCAGGAGAATTGTGTTTCAGGCTAATCAGGGCTACACAGCAAGTCCTTGTCTCAGAAAGAGAAAAAGAAAGAGGGAGAGGGACAGCTCAGCACAAAGTAATGGAAATTGATGGAAACTAAGTATAGGGTGGTGCCAGAGTAACACTGTGGGGTGACCCACTCAGGGACAAAACTTTGGGTGGTTTTTCTTTTTTTTTTTTTTTCTCCTGTTGCCCAGGAGGTAACACGGTATGTGGAAAAATATTAGAAAACTTTGGAGTAAAAGAGATTCTAAGTCTTTTTTCCCCTCTTTTTGTCTTTTTTTTTAATGTTTTAAAATTTTATTTATTTTTTATGTGTTTGAGTGTATTGTCTGCATGTAGGTTTGTGCACCGGTGTCATGCAACGCCGCGGAGGTCAGAAGAGGGTGTCAGATTCCCCTAGAACTGGAGTTAAAGACGATTCTCAGCTGCTGTGTGGGTGCCGGGGATCGAAGCCAGGTCCTCTCTGCAAGAGCAGTCGGTGCTCTTAACCGCTAGGCTCTCTCTCCAGCCCCCCTTTATGTCTTTTTAAGACAGGGTCTTCCTATAGCCCAGCTGTCCTAGAACTCACTATGTAGACCAGACTGGCCTGAACTCACAGAGATCCACCTGCTTCTGCCTCCCCAGTGCTGGGATTAAAGACATGCACCACCATGCCAGGATTAGATTCTAAGTCCTATTTCTCTTTTTACCGATTTTTAAATTCGGGGCAAATAGCTTTTTGGAATCCATTTCTTCTGAGTATATTTACTTAATAAGGTGATTGTATATATTCCGTAAAATAACTATGACAAAGTTGGGAAGATCTATCTATCTATCATCTATCTATCTATCTATCTATCTATCTATCTATCTATCTATCTATCTATCATCTATCATCAATCATCTCGCGTGGAGGTCAAAGGACAACTTGACTGGAGTTGGTTCTCTTTTTTCCACTGTGTGGCTCCTGGGATCAAAATCGGGTCGTCAGCCTTGGCAGCAAGCTCTTTTACCTGCTAAGCCACCTGAATGCCCCCAATTTCACTTTTCTTAAGTTGTTTTTCTTGCTACCAGTTGCACACTTGGGGTATCCACATTTCTCATTCTTTCCTGCAGTGCATCTTCCTGGTGGGGGAGGAGCCCAAATTTACAAGTGTGCAGGACTTTTGTACATCTACTGATGTACTCCTATTCAGGCACAGTTGCCGGTAAGAGGGATCAGTTATTACCTTCTGCTTTTATTGCTATCATCTACGTAATGTTTATTGAATACCCTACAATGTTCTAGTTACTGTGCTACCCCCCCCCATATATAGACAGGGGGTAACTTAAGATATTCAAAATACTTTAAGAAATAATTTCTAGACAAGTAACTAAATAACCGTTGGAGTCTGGAAGGTGAAGAGTTTGTAAGCACCTAGCGGAAGGTGGCATTATTCTTCACAGATGTCCTTTAAGCCTTGACAGTTGAAAGAATTCACCATGCGGAGACTGAGGGAAAAAAAAGAAAGGTAAGAAAATGGATTGAGCCCCAGAGAGTTTCTCAAAGCTCAGTTTCTATGAATGCCAATACCGAATGAGAAGGAAATTTCGTTTGCTTGCTGTGGAATCCTAAGACATCATAGTGCATGCTAACCACAACTGTAAACCTCGCGAAGGAAACAGCCACAGTGACAGGGGCGAACAGCTGCGGCAGCCGCAGAGCTGCAATTACTCGAAGACAGACTAAAGTGACTATTTATTAGGACAACTGCGAAACATCGTAAACTCTCAGAAAACTGCGTGGTCCCGATTTCTGAGTTCATCCTGGTGAAACCCTCAGGAGATTTTCTTCGCCCCGGGTGAAAAGCTTTTCCAGAAGGCCCAATTAGCGTCAAAGAAAAGGAGGTGGTCTCCGCAGATAGACGTCTCCTCCGGAGGCCACCAACTTCAACAGCGCCACACCAAAGATGGCTGCCTCCGTTTCAGCCCCTCCCCTTATCTCATGCTCACCTTCCGGCCACACTCAACATGGCCCTAACCTGAGGTTGCATTCCTGTGGAAGCATCTCCGGACAGTTCTCGCGATCTTTGGCGGGTCTCCCCCCCCCCCCCACCCCACCCCGCCCCCCCCCCCGCCGGCCCCCCCCCCCATCTTCCCCACTGCTCCCGCCCTGCCTCGCGCCGCCGCCGCCGCCACTGCCGCCGGCGCCGCTCTTCCTCCGTGTCAGTTGTTGGGCTGTAATGGCGACTGGGCCGCCGCAGCCGAAGTGACTCCCGGGCAGGGGAGCGGGGCCGGACCTGCACCTGAGAGGACTGCAGAGCACCGCAGCTCGGGAGGAGGCTCTCCGCCGAGAGAACAGGCCGCCCCTGCGCATCTCCTTCCTTCCCTGCCGCCTGGCGGATCCCGGGAGCCGGGGCGAGGCGGGCACCCGGAGCGTCCCCGGAGCGGGGAGGCCAGGCCGGGCAGCCCTGGGGCCGGCCGGGGCGGTGTCACTGCACCCTCCGCCAGGCCCCGCGGGATGCACCGTGGGAGCCAAGGGCGGAGGCGACACTCTCAGGTGAGCTGTGGACAGACCTGGCTGTGCCCGCGGACGCCCGCTCCGCCTCGCCTGCCTCTGTCCGCGGTCCCGGGTTCCCGAGGTGGTCAGGGAGGCGGGGCGGGGCCCCCTGGCGCTGCCGGGCGTCCCCCTGGGGAGCCTCCCTGGGTCCTAGGACTTCAGGGAGGGCATCCTGAGACCCGGGTTCCTGGAACCTCCAGTGCCCACGGAAGACCAGGTTTCCGTGCTTACCTGCCAGTGTCACCCTCAACCCCTCGCCCCTCCACTAGTCTGCATAGACAGAGGCTACCTGTCACCTTTGGGCTCTGAAGTGTCGGTTCTTGGTGTGGAGAGAAAGCATATTTTAGGAAATTCCGGAGCACTAGCTCCGGTGTCAGGGATGACCAGTTTCTGTTCCTTTTCCTGGGTGTAGTAGTCTCAAGTGCAATACAGGGAAAACTTTGATCTGCCCCAGTTCAGCAGTTGCTGAATGGAGTCTATGGGTTTATTCACAAATGACGTTGGGGGGAGATGTAAAGAGCTCTACACTTTGGAGGTTGTCACTACCAACCCCCTCTCCACGCCCTCTTTTAAATGCAGACCAATATGCTAAGAATTTAGCCAGTGTCACAGGTATGGGCTGGAATTGGCCCGGATTTTAAATTTTCAGCTAGGAAGTTGCAAATAGGTGTAGATCTTAACGTGTTTTAAATGTTAGAACAAATGCTTCACTAAGGGAGAAAACAGGTTGTCAGGAATAGTGGTCAGTTTCCATGAACTCTACTTAATTGTTTTGATAGTGATGCTTGTTTTGAATTTGGAGTTGTTGGTGTTGCCATGTAAACCAGTCCCCTTGTCTGTATTTTAAGGATTTTCAGGGAAAGTCTATCTTAAGCTGACCTATTAGCAACCTGAGAATTTCTGAGGAAGCAATAATAAAATATTACAAACTGCCCTCCATTTTTTAAAAAAAAAATACTTTTAAAAAAAATACTTGGTTTTGAAATATTGTTTTAAATCAAGAGAATGTGTTTCTAATAACATGGGATTGTGACTTAGGAGGATCAAGTGTAGACCTGACCTAAAAGTTACTTGAAATTCATGGCAGAGTAACAGTTTTGTCATGCTAAATTGCTAAACTATTTAATGTAATAAATCTGAGCTATCATTGCATTAAACTTGATACACCTTAGAATATAAATGTCAGGCTAAAATACATTGAAAATGTGGGTAAATACATATGTATCATGTCTTTTCATACTATCAGAACTTTGTGTTTGTAGTGATAGTGAGTTCTCTATGTAAACAATTTTGTACATATGGGAAATAATTTTGTGATATGTATTGATGTGTAGTGTTATGTAAGGCCATTAATACTCATAGAACTAGCCTTCTATGAGTTATCAGTTTATGAATTAAAAAGCTTTTGAATTTTTCTCTTCAAATTGCCAGTCTCCCCCCCTTTAAATATAAGGAGAAATCCTTATGTAACCACTTTTGCTTAATTGCCATAACCTATAATGAGACCAAAAAAGATGATATCTGAAACGACTGACCTTTTTTTTAGTATACTTCCAAATACATGATTTAGTCTTCATGTAATCTTTGAGCAAAATAGGCAAATATCCTTATTTCATAGTTGTGGAAGCAGGCACACAGGTCTATTCATTTATGTGACTGGTGTTTTTATTTCTGCAGATAATCTAGAATTAATTGTATATGAAATTAAATACTACCATAGATACTTTGACTGTTATTATTTAAGATATAAAAATTCTATCCTTGCTCCTTTTCAGATGACACTTGTTCTTTATGTTGTTAGTTTTTAAAGGCAGTATTAGTATTTTCACAACTTTATTAAAGTATTAGTAAGTCATTAATTATTGTAATGGATCACTTCTCTTTGTATTTTTTTATTTGAACAGGTTTTTAAGAACTTGTACTAAGAGCTGGGAGTGTGAGTCAGTGGTAGAGTACTTGCTTAGATGTCTGAGGCTGGAGGTTCAATATACTACTGTCATACACCCCCCCCCAAATTGTAGTGAATTTGTTGTCATTTGTTTAATTTGGGTATCCAATTTTGTCATATTTGATTCTTCAAGTCTTTTATACTCTTGATTATGTAAAACGTATTTTCAAGCCACTTGATGAATAGTAGTGTAACTATGGAGAGATTGATTAAAAAGTTAACTGCACAGTTGCGATAGTTGTGATTATTATTTTTGTAGTGTGGGTCAAATTGTGAAATAGTTTTCCTTATTGACTTTAATCCCCACAAGACACATAATTTTTAATGTTGCACATAGTAAAAGAAAAAAAAGAATGAAAAGATTTCCTAGTGTCTTCTTGAATTGATTTTTGTTGTTGTTCATTGTTACAAGTGTAACTTTACGCTTAGATTTGGATATTTTGGGTTATGATTTATATTTCTCACCTGGCCTGTAAGTTTCTTGATGGCAAAAATCCTCTATTTGTATGTTTGTGGACTGAGTTCCTAGCATATACTAAAATAGCCAAGAAATAGTAGCTAAATTAATTGGCTAAGGAGTGGTCCCAGGATAATACTTTAAAATCAAAACAAAAAAACTAGTTCTTAGTCCTAACACACCTCACCTCTTCTTAGGAATATACTCTAGAGATCTGTTCAAATTTGGCAACTAGCAGGGCATGACAGTTTGGGATTTAAAAGCCACTGAGGATAAGGCACAGATGGGTCCTGAGAACTTTATTGACTGTTTTAATGATTTGCCATGGTGCTTTGGTATCAGTTGCTGTAATTTGAAGAAAATAATTATAGACTTGTAGTAACTTCAAGTCACTTCTTAATCACAGCATTGGGTGTTTTGAACTTGGAGGCCAGTTAGTCCAATTTCCATGTTTTTTTTGGTGTGTGTATGATAACAGGATCATATGGAGGAAGTGTCTCACAGTTGGTTTCATAACTGGAAGAATCCAGTAGACAGCTCTAGGTCTACATTTGTTTTATGTATCAGATAATTGTCAAATCAGAAGATTATTTTGATTAAACTGGTGGTCTATTTTTCATGATTATTAATATTTTCATTATCATTACTAATTAAAAATTGAAGTGGGCCTTTTCATTAAAAATATTTCTTATTTTAAAAATAAATATCATTAAGACTATAAGTTAGTGTAAGTAGAACAATTTTCTGGAAGGAAATTTGGCATTGCCTACCAAAATTAAAAGTTTGTGTACTCTTTGATAGAATAGTTGATTTATTTAATTTTGGTCATTTTTAAGACAGTCTTTCTTTAGCCCCAGCTGGCTTGGAACTCACTTTGTGGACCAGGCTGGCCTTGAACTTACTATATAGACCAGGCTGCCCTACCTCTGCCTCTGCCACCTGAGTGCTGGGATTAAAGGTGTGTGCCACCACGCCTGGCTAGAATAATTTTTACGAGTTTATGACATTCTATAAAAATATTCACTAGCACTATTACAAATAAAAGTAAACATAAGTAATAAAAATATCTTAAGTGTCCATTGGTAGAGAAACAGTTAAAATTCTAGTGCTCTTATGCTGTGATGTACTTTGCAGTTGTTAGCAGGCTTTAGGAATCTATATTTACTTCGTGAGAAGCAGCTGAGCCTGTCCTTCAGCACATGGACCAGCCAGCTGACTTTCTGGGAGATTTGTTCTAGATGTAACCATTAGTGACTTAAATTCATCTATAAAGTAGATGTAATAGTTCTTACCTTACAGGGCTATTGTAAGAACTAAATTAGTATCTATGCTCTAAGTGAGCACAGGATACATTATATAGCTGTTTCTTTTTATTGTTATTTACAGACATGAAACAGTGTCATGATATAATAGTGAATATAAGGCTTAAGTTGTACCATGCAATATGATTTGATTTATTTAAAAAAAAAAAAAAAAAAGAGACAAGAGCTGGGGAGATGGCTCAGTGGGTGAAGGTGCTTGCTGTCAAGCCTTATGAGCTGAGTTCTATGTCCAGGCTCCACTTGGTGGAAGGAGAGAACTGATTCCTGCAAGTGGTCTTCTGACCTCCACATGCACCATGGCGTGTACACACACACACACACATGCACACACGCACACACACTCACACACACACACACCCTAAATAAATGAGTGTAAAATATTGCTGAAAAATAGGGACCAGCAGGTAAAAAGTGCTGGAGTTCAGTGTCTGAGACCCGTGACCACATGGAGGGAGAGAACTGACTTCAAGTTGCCACTGACCTCCCCACT
>VZQC01011509.1:1216216-1339212 GCA_009823505.1 Rhizomys pruinosus
TTTTTTTTTTTTTGAGATAGTATCATGTAACCTAGGCTGGCCTCAGTATGTAGTTAAGCATGACCTTGAATTCCTGATCCTTTTGCTTCTACCTCTCAAGTGATTAGAAGTATGCACCATCATAGCTGGCTGACAAAGAACATTTTAACATTATTTTGAAAATAGTTTTGACTTTAAAAGACACTGGTCTGGTTCCCTGAAAGGATCTCAGAAGCCCTCAAGGATCCCCAGAATACACTTTGAGAACTGGTGATCTAGATTATAAATCAGAATAGAAAAGGAGTAGATGTTTCTATCTTGTACAGCTGGGTTTCTGAAATAGGGCCTGTCTTGTAAGTTTTTTCTTTTTTTAAATAATAAGTTGTTTTTGGAGATGTTGAGTCTGATATGCCTTTAAGATTTTGGAATAAGTAGTTTCATGCGCAGATAACAATATTGGAGGTAAGAGCTGAGATCTTGGCATATGGTGATATTTGAAGCTTTGGTCAAAGGTGAACCTCACCTAAGGAGAGTGCAGTATAAGAGAAGAGCGAGCCCAATATCAAACCCTCCTGAACCTCAAGACTTAGAAGCCAGCAAAGGTGACTGAGAAAAAGAACCAGGGAAATCAGAAACGAAAGTCTAGCTTATAGGAACCAAGGGGAAAGAGCGTTATGAGGGGCAGCTGAGTGATTTGTCCCTGCAAGTTGGAGTCTTTAATTCTTCCCTGAGATGGGAAATGGGAATTTTTGGTTTCATAGATAACTACCCATCAACTGACTATGAATTATTTGGAAATTTTATCAGTGGCTGATGTGCTCAAACTTCCCTGACTATTTTGCACTGTGCAGTTCAGCCTGGTTCTACTGTGTACCTGGATTATATATAATAACATTCAGCTTCTCCTTGGTTTTCAACATGCTCATGTTAACCATAATGATTGCAACCTATCATTTGTTTCTCTTCTTGGCATGTATACCCCAGACAACTGTGAGTGCAAGGCCGTGAGAGGAGTTCACATTATGTTGGACTCATATTTAGCCAAATTCGTGTGGCCTGATCTATTTGGAGATGATGGCCTCAGTTCCCTTTAAAACATATTTATATTTTTATTTTATGTATACATGCATGCAAGTATACCTGTGTCATGCAGTATCTGCAGAAGTCAGACAAGGGCATCAGATTCCCCTGAAATTGGAGTTATGGACAGTTGTTAACTGCCATGTGGGTGCTGGGAATCAAACCTGTCTTATTTCAAGAGTGTAGTCACCCGAGATGAAGGCTGCCAGGAGGTCAAGTACACTGAGGAGTGCAGATGTCCATTAGATTGGGAGAAGAGGTCTTTGGTGATTTTAGTGAGTGAGAGCTGCTACTGTGGAGAAACATGGATGGAAAGCACCTAGGAGTTGCTTGAAGACTGTCTGAAAGCATCTCTACATGGAGACTGAAGATATCTGATGCTTCACAGAGTTTTGTAAAGGAAAAGGCAAGTGGAGGAGAGTTCTGGGATGAGGAACTTTTTTATTTAGTCATTAAGCATAAATGCTTATGGGAGGAATGTTGGAAGAGGAAGATTGGGATAAACAAGGGAGAAAAATACAGTTGAGAGTGAGGTTTCTTGAGAGAACCTCGGTAAGGAGATCTAGAAACAGGTGAAGGATTCTTATGGCTCTTTTTCACTAAAAGTTACTCATTTTTTAATTTTGGTCTTTTTAAGACAGGGTCTCACAGAGATCCACCTGCCTTTGTCTCCTGAGTGCTGGGGTTAAAGGCCTGTGCCAACACACCTGGCTGTTCATTTTATTTAATATATATATATATTGTCTTCTGAGACAGGGTCTCCCTGTTGTCCCAGCTGGCCTGGAACTCACTATAGACCAGGCTGGCCTTGAACTCACAAAGGTCCACTTGTCTCCTGCATGCTGGAATTAAAGGCCTGTGCCACCAAACCTGGCTAAGTGTGCATGTGTATCATTTTAAACACACACACACACACACACACACACACACACACAAACACACACACTTTTTAAAGACAGGGACTTGCTAAGTTGCTGAGACTTGCTTTGAACTCACTATGTAGCCCAGTCTGGCCTTGAATTCTCAGCCATCATCCTACTTCATTCTCCTAGTTGCTGGGTTTATGGGCATGCACCACTATGCCCAACTTAACCAGATTCTTTGTATATTATTTAGTAGTGGCTTTAGTGAAATTTCCATTTTCTATTGGCAAGGTAGCCATTCTTAAAGTTAAGTTTTGAGAGTTATCATTTTGAACTTTCATTTGTGCACTGCAAAATAGAATCATACTAAATATAGGTTAGTGTAGTCCTTAGTTAAGATTTTTTGTTTTGCTTTGCTTTTTTGAGACAGGGTCTTACTATGTAGTTCTAGCTGGCCCTGGAATTCATTATGTAGACCAGACTGGCCTTTAACCTACAGATATCTGTTTGCTTCTGCTTCCCATGTGCTGGGATTAAAGATATGTGCCATACTGGGCTCCTTAAGGTTTTTTACTTTAGTCTCAACAAAGCACTTTATACACTCTTTGCCTTTCACATGAAATAGCTTGTTTCTCTGTAAGATGCCAGTCAACCTCATTGTAAAGTAGACATTGGAATAAAACTCTTGAGTCACTGAAGATGAATAGTGAAGGCATTTTTAAATTTGAGGAAATTTAAGAGGCTTACAGTGATTATCGAGGACATAAAGTGCTGGAAAGTTCTATGGATGCTGTATTACTAGTTTCTGAAAGCTATGACAAACCCATCAGAAAGGAGTGCTCAATATCTGATCTTTTAAAAGCACCAATGTGGTGCCTCAAAGTAGACCATGTGCTTAGCATGCATGAAGCCCTGGGTTCAATCCCTAGCATCAAAAGCGCCACAAATATGGTCATGTCATAGTCCCTGAGGCTCTTGCTCCCTTTCTTTTCTAGCTTTAAATTCTTGCCAGTGTTCTTCAACAATATGGGACTTTTTTTTTTTTTTTTTTTNTTCCTTATACTTTCTACTGATTGTTGTTCATTTTAAAATGTATATTGAGGGTGGAGAGATGCTCAGCAGTTAAGAGCACCAGCTGCTCTTGCAGAGGACCTGGGTTCAACTGCCAGCACCCACATGGTGGCTAACAACTGTCTATAACTCCAGTTCCAGGGGATCCAACACCCTCTTCTGACCTCTTGTGGGCATTGCACAACATGTATTATACACATGCAGGCAATACATTCATACACATAAAAAATAATAAAATATTTAAAATTCAAAATGTATATTAACTTGTATCTGTTTTTCTTGAAATATCTAACTTAAGTCCATCAAGATGGCTTAGTAGATAAAGCCACTTACTACCAAGCCTTACAACCTGAGTTCAATCCTATGTGTTCATGTGGCCCAGACATACATACACACAAATAAATAAATATAAAAAAAATGCTTTAAGTCTTATTTCTATTAATTTTTCAGTGGATGTTCTTGGATTTTTTAAAAATTTATTTATTTTGTATGTGTTGAATGTACTGTCTGCATGAGGTCTGTGCACCTGTGTCGTGCAATGCCGCGGAGATCAGAAGAGGGTGTCGGATTCCCCTGGAACTGGAGTTCTCCTGGAATTGGAGTTTCAGACGGTTCTCAGCCGCCATGTGGGTACTGGGGATCGAACCCGGGTCCTCTGCAAGAGCAGTCGGCGCTCTTAACCGCTAGGCCATCTCTCCAGCCCCGCTATCATCCTATTTGTAACAGGTGTTCAGAATAACCTTTTATATCCCTTGAAGGTAGGGAATATTTTGTTCTTTTTATGTGGGTAGCACTTACAAATACTTGCTAAATGGATGTAGCATGGATCACATTGAGAAAAAAGATTTTTATGACTTAGATCACAGTCTGAAGTAGCAATGCAGACCACAGAGTTTGTGAACAGTTTGCCTTCATGATTAGGAGGGAGGAGAGAGTAAAAAGCTTCATCTGTAGACATTTGTGAGGAAGTCCTGTTCTTTGGGGTAAATGTAGTAATAGTTGAGGCACATAGAGCATTCTTAAAGACATTCTAGTTCAGTGAAGTTAACTGTTCACAGATTCTAGGTGGGAGAGCAGGGTAGCTCATGGTGAAATTTAGGGGATATAGGGATTATGTTATAGAACCTGGGTCATCTGCAAGAGCAGTCGGCGCTCTTAACCGCTGAGCCATCTCCCCAGCCCGCAAATATGCTCTTTTAAAAATACACTAATCGGGGGGCTGGAGAGATGGCCTAGCGGTTAAGAGCGCCGACCGCTCTTGCAGAGGACCCGGGTTCGATCCCCAGCACCCACATGGCGGCGAAGAGCCGTCTGAAACTCCAGTTCCAGGAGAACTCCAGCTCCAGGGGAATCCGAGACCCTCTTCTGACCTCCGCGGCATTGCGCGACACGGGTGCACAGACCTGCATGCAGACAGTACATTGATACACATACAGAAATAAAAAAAAAAAAAATTAAAAAAAATATATACTAATTGGGGGGCTGGAGAGATGGCCTAGCGGTTAAGAGCGCCGACCGCTCTTACAGAGGACCCGGGTTCGATCCCCAGCACCCACATGGTGGCCGAGAACCGTCTGAAACTCCAATTCCAGGAGAACTCCAGTTCCAGGGGAATCCGAGACCCTCTTCTGACCTCTGCGGCATTGCGCGACATGGGTGCACAGACCTACATGTAGACAGTACATTCATACACATACAAAAAAAAATACACTAATCAGTGTTTTCTGAAGTTTAGGTTTCAAAAGAGTAGAAATTCTAAAAGATAGTCTCAAGAGCTATAGTTCTTAAAGCTGGTATCTCAAAGCTTGTAAACCTTTAAAAATAATGGTTTGTTGGCTTTTTCTCAGACTTGTTGATTCATAATCTCTGAGAAGTGGACAGAGTCTGGGTATCCTTGCTTTTGACCTTGTCACTAGGTGATGATTGGTCCTCCTAGAACTTGGTAGCTGCCTGGAGGAAGGCGTTGTGCGGTGGTTCTAAAATTCACTTGCAGTGGGAATGATTTGGAATGTATGTGTGATGAGTTACTTGGGTCAAAAAATAGTTAGAGGGCTTGGGGTATAACTTAGTGTTAGAGCTGTGATCTAGCATGTATAAGAAAGGTTGGTGGTTCGAGCCCACTCAAGGGAAGAAAGACCCTGGGTTAGATCATTAGCACTATGAAAACTGAAGCCAAAACCATCTAGAAAGGTGGAGCGGGTGGCAGTAGAATGATCAAGTCTTGATTTAAAGGGCATTTACTAGTCTTTTCTTTTTTTTTTTTTTTTTTTTTTTACAAAGTCTCCCTGTATCCCCAGCTACCCTGGAACTGGCTATGTAGGCCAGGCTTGCCTAGAACTCATAAAGATCCACCTGCTTCTGCCTCCCAAGTACTGGGATTAAAGACATGTGTCACCATGCTCAGCTCCCTCATTTATGTATTTTTAAGGATTTTAATTTATTTTTAATGACTGTATCTATGTGTTTGTGTGTGGTTTGTGCATGTTAGTACAGGTGCCTAATGGAGGTCAGAGGAGGGTGTCAGATCCCTTGGAGTCGTAGTTACAGGTGGGTTGTGAGCCACATGATGTGGGCATTAGTTCCACTGGAAGAGCAGTAAACACTCTTAACTGCTGAATCATCTGTCTAGTTCCATTTATTCATTCATTCATTTATTTATTTTTACAATTTTGTGTGTGTGTGTGTGTGTGTGTGTGTGTGTGGTGTGTGAGTGATTTCGAAGCCATAGTTTAGGACTTAATCTGTGCTGAATTGGTAGGTAGAACTGTGTTTCTAAGAAGTTTCTGTTCACTGAATCTAGATGGCAATGTTTTATTGCTCTAGTTTAACTGCTCATTACCTTATTTATGTCCAGAGTGAAAAAAAACAAGTCTTCAATGTAATTTACACATACTTGTTTTTATTTTTAAAATATTTTATTATTTTATGTGTATGGGTATATACATATATATTTTTTATTTTTATTTATTTATTTTTTATCTTTTTGAGACAGGGTCTTCCAGCCCCAGCTGGCCTGGAACTCACTTGTAGACCAGGCTGGCCTTGGACTCACAGAGAACCACCTGCCTCTGCCTCCCAAGTGCTGGGATTACAGGTGTGCCCTGCTGTGTATGAGTATATTGATGTAGCTTATGTAAGTTCACCCACGTCATGCAGTGCCCTCAGAGGTCAGAAGAGGGCGTTGGATACCCTGGAACTGGAGTTAGCCACCATATGGGTGCTGGAAATCAAACCAGATCCTCTGCAAGAGTAGCCAGCTCTCTTACCTGCTGAGCCATCTGTCCAGCTCCCCTTTTCTATTTTTTTTTTTTTTGTATGTATGTTTGCATTTGTGTAGGCATGTGTGTGTGGGTACATGTGAATTTTCATATATTTCTTTTTTTTAAGCCCATTTTTATTGAAGCTTTGTGCATTTCATCCAAAATTTCCCGATTAAATCTAGAGACCCATCCCCCTTCCTTCCCCCACCCCCCTACAATAGCTCATGCATTCTGCCAAACATGTTTTTCATATTTTTCTCAGTCTCTTTAAAAAAATTTCGATGCAGAAGTTTACTGTTTTGGGCAGAAGTTCACCATTTCAGTCAGTTCTTTGACCCAGTCTTCTTGTTGTTGTTCCTTCAATTTGCATCATTCCAAAATATGCATATATGCATGGCACATATATATCAAGATTATGATGTCATAGGTTTTAGCATCTTCAGCTTATGATTTCTTTTTTATTATTGTTTTTTTTTTTTTTTTCCTTTATTAGGCTGAAAGATGTCATGTTTTCCTTAAGGAATTGTTTGAAGGCTCCTCCTTGGCAAGCCCAAACAACCATCAGTCTGCCCTTTGCCATTGTGCTCCACACTGGGGTCTTCACTTCCCATGGTTTCATATATTTCTTTTTCTTTTTTTCTTGGTATTTTTTTGAGACAGGGTCTCCAGCTGGCCTGGTGCTCACTCTGTAGACCAGGCTGGCCTTGAACTCACAGAGATCTGTCTGCCTCTGCCTCCCAAGTGCTGGGATTAGAGGCATGCACCACCAGGCCCGGCTGTTGTTTCATATATTTCTAATACTATTTTGGCTTAATTTGTAATTAGGATTTTCTCTGATGATCACCAGAGTAATAGTATTATCCCCTCCCATTTTCTGATTTATTGCACATTAATGATGAAATATTTTTATCAAAGGACTCCTTTATTCTGTGACATTTTGTTTAGCTTATCATATGGCTCCTTGTATCTTTTTTCTTTGCCCTGTCGTCATTAACACACTCAGTTATATTTTTGAGTTTGTGCTTTGTAGTTTATTTAACATATGGAAGAGGTTACTCACAAAAATAGATATGAATTCCATTTCCTAGTTCTGACCCATTCCCATCATTCCCCTATTTGTCCTTCTATTGGCAGTGCTCTTTTTAATTCCTTTTTATATTTTTTGTTTAAATTGAACTCATAACAGCCTCTACTCTAACATTGTGTATATTAAAAAACTTTATTATTTTTATTTTATGTGTGTTAATGTATTGCTTGCATGTGTGTAAGTATACCCTTAGACAAGTTAACAAGGGTCTGGAGAGATGGCTCAGCTGTTAAGAGCACTGACTGCTTTTGCAGAGGACCCGGGTTTAATTCCCAGCACCCCATGGTGGTTATCAACTGTCTGTAACTCCAGTTCCAGGGGATCCAGTACCTTCTTCTGACCTCCTTGGGCAATGCATGGTACATTTGCATCTACCTACATGCAAGCAATACACTCACACACATAAAATTAAAAAAAAAACATATATATATATATATATAAAGAATAGAGTGCTCTGTTTCCAGAGTGCTCCAGAAAACAGATGAGGTAATTCTATAAGGACAATCTGAGAAAGACCTATAGGGGATGGCATTTATTTGGCTGTGGAGGGGAGGGGAGGGAGAGGAGAAGCGGGGGTGGAGGGAGAGGGAATGGAGAGAGAGAGAGAGAGAGAGAGAGAGAGAGAGAGAGAGAGAGAGAGAGACTGATTCTGAGACTTTATGTTTGTAGGCACCTGCATGCCATGGGCACACATGTGGAAGTCAGGGGACAACTTACAAGAGTTGGCTCTTGGCTCTCCTTCTGCCATATAGGTCTTAGGGATCAAAATCAGGTTGTCAGTCTTGGCAGCAAGCACCTTTACTTGCTTTTGCCAGTCTCTTATCTTTGGTGCTAGAGATTGAACCAGGTCTTATGGATAGGCAGCATATCCTCTACCACTGATAAAGCCCTAGCCTTGTCACTTTTTGTGACAGAATAGTTCCTCTGTATTCATAAGACATAAGACTTTTATTGTTAAGCTGTCTTAAGCATAAATGTATCATATAGTTTCTCTTTGAATTACAGTATAACTTTTTAATCCTTTGAAAATGTTATATGTACACAAAATAATAAAGTTTATCCTCAACTTTTTTTGGACAGCAACTACAAGCATAAGCCTCTTCATCTGGCGTCTTAACCCTGTGTGTGTTTGTGCGCATGTGTGTAGGTCAGACAACTACTTGCAGAAGTTGGTTCTCTCCTTCTACCACGTGGTTTCCAGGGATTGAATTTAGATGGTCTCGTGTGGTAGCAGGCACCTTTATGATCTGAGGCATCTTGCTAGCCTCTATTTTCTAGTTTTTAAATTATTTTTTAGCAGTAGCCATCCTAATAGGTGTGAGATGGTCACAGTGTACTTTTTAATTTTTAGATTTATTGGATTATTTTAGAGATGTCGATCTTTTTCGACTTCGATCTTTTTCGACTTCATGAAGATCAAGATGTCAGGACATTTTCTTTTCTATTGTTTTTATGAGGGTCAGTGATTATTGATGACATAATTGCAGGTAAATTGGCAAGATGAGGAGCAGCAAGTCAAAAGAGGTGCCTTTACCAAATCCAAGGAGCTCAAAAAGCAAGGGCACTGTTCAAGGTATGATATATATATATATATAATTTTTTTTTTTTTTAAGACTGAAAAAAAAAAAGACTGAACTTAATCCCCTTTTAAGGTCATAAAATATATTAAATTCTGGGCTAACCCACAGATGAAAATTATGCAAATGCTTTATTTTTAAAAAGTAGATAAACTGAGAAATGGCTTGTTGGTTAAGAGCATTTACTGATCTTGCAGGGATCCAAGTTTGGTTTCCAGCACCTACATCAGGTGGCTCACAACCACCTGTAACTCTAGCTCCAGGGAATCCGATGTCTTCTTCTGCCTTCTTTGGGGGCCTACATGCACATGTACCATACACACATGTATACACATAATTAAATAAATAGAAAATTTTTTTAAATGTATAAAATTATTAAATTCAATTTTTTTTTTTGTCTTTTTTTGAGACAGTGGCTCCCTGTAGCCCCAGCTGTCCTGAAACTTACTTTGTAGACCATGCTGGCCTTGAACTCCCAGAGATCCACCTGCCTCTAACTCCCGAGTGCTGGGATTAAAGGTATGCGCTACTATGCCTGGCTTAAATTCAAATTTTAATGTAAAAGTAACCTCACTTTCAAATGCATTCTGTGATAAGCTGTCTTTTAAAGGAAAAAAAAAACCATCTTTTTAAAACTGGAATTGAAGGGGCTGGAGAGATGGCCTAGCGGTTAAGAGCACTGACCACTCTCACAGAGGACCTGGGTTCGATCCCCAGCACCCACATGGCGGCCGAGAACCGTCTGAAACTCCAATTCCAGGAGAACTCCAGTTCCAGGGGAATCCGACACCCTCTTCTGACCTCCTCGGCATTGCACAACACGGGTGCACAAGCTTGCATGCAGACAGTACATTTATACACATACAGAAATAAATAAATGCCGGGCGTGGTGGCTAACACCTTTAATCCTAGCACTTGGGAGGCAGAGGCACTCTGATCTCTGTGAGTTTGAGGCCAGCCTGGTCTACAGAGTGAGTTCCAGGACAGCCAGAGCTACAGGGAGACCCTGTCTCCAAAAGACCAAAAAAAAAACCAAAAAAAAAAACAAAACTGGAATTGAATTGAATTGGTTGAGTCGGACGAGGTCATGCATGACTGTGATTCAGGAATGGAAGAGGCTGAGGTAGGAGGATTGTGAGTTTGAGGTCAGCCTGGGCTATGCAGTAAGACCTTACCTCAGAAATAGACCTTATATATGTAAAATTGCTTTTTTGTTCTTCTAGAAATTCTGACTTTAATATCAATATCTGTACTCCATAGATAAATAAGTCTCCTTGAACACCTTTTTTAAAAATTATTTGTAGTTTATGGTATTTTTATTTTTATTATTTATTTATTTATTTATTTATTTATTTATTTATTTGTTGGTCTTTTCGAGACAGGGTCTCCCTATAGCCCCAATTGTTCTGAAACTCACTCTGTAGACCAGGCTGGCCTTGAACTCACAAAGATCCACCTGCCTCTGCCTCCTGAGTGCTAGGATTAAAGGTGTGCACCACCACACCCGGTAAGGTATGGTATTTTTAAAGGGGAATTTACAGATTGGAATATATCTAGAGGAAAAGTCCTGTTTTTTGAGGGAACTGAAAATCAAGCCATATGGATACTATTTGGAGGAAATGAAAATATTTATCCTGGAGAAGGCTGATTATGGGAAATACATAGAAATACATAAGAGACTAAATAGACTTGTTTCTATTAGTATATGAAGTATAGAGCAGTTTTAAAAATCTTTCACATTGTACTTTGAAATAGAAAACAACAGAACATTTTTTATTTGGTTGGGTGTAGTGATTCACACCTGTAATCCTCAGGAGGCTGAGGTGGGAAGATTACAAACTGAGGCCAACCTGGGCTATACAGTGAGTCTCTAACTCAGATGTTTTGTGTGTATATCATCTGTTCAGGCCATTGGTGTAAATGAATGTTCTGCTTGGTTTACAGATGTCTGCTACAGGGTTGGGTAAGGGTGTCAGTTCAGTTGTCTTAAGGACTAATAATATCAGGATCTTGAGAAGCATGGCCTTATAGAATAATAGGGAGAAAAAGTGTATTTTGATTTACTAGAATATATTTGATGAAGAATAGTTCTGCCTAGTAAAGTGGTTCTCAAACTTTATCACACTTGAGAGCACATTAAAATGCATTGTCAAAGCTCTACTTCAGAGATTTTGATTCAGTAAATAATACTTTTTCTCATTAGATACAGCTACATCGTGGGATGCGCTTTCTCAGACCAAGGCTGCTGTAAGTAGTTTTAACTTCCATTTATTTATTTATTTATTTATTTATTTATTTATTTATTTATTTTCGATCTATCTATCCATTCATTCATATTTGTACATTTATATATCCTTATATACATTTGTGTATTCATTTATTTTAAAATTGATATCCTGTTATGATATGAATTAAAACATTTCTGTAGCACTTTTTTTTTTGAGACAGGGTCTCCCTGTAGCCCCAGCTGGCCTGTAACTCACTGTGTAGATCAGGCTGGCCTTAAACTCACAGAGATCTGCCTGCCTCTGCCTCCCAAGTGCTGGAATTAAAGGCTTGTACCACCACGCCCAACTTTGTAGCATTTTTTAAATAGAAAAATAAATGGAAACATTTTGTATATATTACACAGTGAATAAATAGGATAACTACTAAAGGTAAAGAAATAAACAAGTTAGGGCTGGAGAGATGGCCTAGCGGTTGAGAGCGCCGACCGCTCTTGCAGAGGTTCGATCCCCAGCATCCACATGGCAGCCGAGAGCCGTCTGAAACTCCAATTCCAGGAGGGCTCCAGTTCCAGGGGAATCCGACACCCTCTTCTGACCTCTGCGGCGTTGCACAACACGGGTGCACAGACTTGCATGCAGACAGTGCATTCATACACATACAGAAATAAATAAAATTAATAAAAAAATTAAAAAAAAAGAAACAAGTTAATACTTTAGGGTATCAGGTGCGCTAACAACATGACATGTCAAATATTCATGTAACTTGTGCCGTTTATTCACCTTTAAGTTGTTCATTTTATATACTGATGTCAAGAGTTAAACAGAGTAAATATGGAATGGTTGGTCTGTGTGTAGAAGCCTTATTGTCAAGAAGTGAAAGAAACCAGCTTCTTGAAGGGGTCTGTAGTAACCGTTCTCTTTTGTGGTGTAACAGGTTGTTTTCTTTTATACTAACAAAGAGGAATGATTCTAAGCGAGATGTTCCCCTTTGTGCATTGTCAGAGTTGTCTGGATTTTAGGAATCTAAACTGGCCAAATCCTTTCAAAGAGGGGCATTTTTTTTCTTTGTTCATTTGCTTTCTAGGTTAATTATTCTAATACATAGTTTTTATTTTGGTTTTGTTTTTCAGTGCTTATTGTTTTTATTTTATGTGTATGAGCATATTGCTTGCACATAGGTAGGTGCACCTGTGTTGTGCTGTGGATACAGAGGTTAGAAGAGAGCATTATATTCCCCTGGAACTAGAATCACAGATTGTTTTTAGCTGCCATGTGGGTGCTGGGAACCAAACTTGAGCCCTCTGCTAGAACAGCCAGTCCTCTTAATCACTGAGCCATCTCTCCAGTCTCCATTTTGTTTCTTTTATATACCATTTGAATTTGGATCACCTGTTTCTTAATTGTCATAGTATTTTATTGTATATTCTACTAATATTTAGAACTCTTTTGAAAACCTGCTAAAGTTCAGCCCTGTGAAGAACTACAATGTATGAGTATTGAATGTATAATGTAGCAATAGTTTTTATCTAATTTAATTTTTATCTAAACTAATATATAGCTAAACTGTTAATAGTTAATTTTCAAAACTATTGAGTATTTTGAATTTTTTTTAATTATAAAGGACTCATAATTCAGGGGAAAACCTGATACAGAAATATTAATCTGTAAATGATTAGTCCATTTTTTTGCAAAAAAAAATTTGAAACAAGGTAAGGTTTTATATGAAGTGTTTGTTTCATTGTCTTAGGATTTTTGGTAATTTTAATTTTCATATATTTTTTCAAATATTCTCCTATAAGCCTTTAAGACTCTGCTAGTCAGAAGAAAATACTTTTTAAACTGTTCAGAGCATTGGTAGTTATACCAAAAATTCACTAACAAAATTATTTCTTTGAATATGTCTGCAATTGTTTCTCTAAGATATGTGTCCTGGGCCATCCCCAGGGGGATCCCACTGTAGGAATCTCCTACAGGGTTGGTAGAGCTTGGTGTGGAATTATCCTGCACCTTTCCCATGTTTTCCCTTTGTTGTGTCCCTGGCATGTGGGTTTCCCTTTTTGCCTGTATTTCGATGTGAATCACAAATGCCTCTTCACTGTGTTGAAGGCTTGCTTTGCTTGCCTCCTTCAGATGCCTTTTTTTTTTCTCTCCTTGTTTATAGAGTGTTGACTTGTCTAGGTTTCATGCTTTCAATTTTGTTTATACGTTGGAGGTCTAAACTCTTCCCTTTCTGTTATGAAGGTTCTCCAAAAAGTCCACTTGGACACTCCCTCAGCAATTCCAGCTGGGGGGGCGGATATGCCTGGCCCTGGTACTCTCTGCTTCAGGTGGTCCTGGGAAGTCCCTGATTTAAGCTCTGCACACTCGACTAACAAAATTATATCCTGCAAATTTTGCTTTTATTGAAAAATTTATTGCATAGACAGAAAAAAAGTTTGACTTTGAAAACAAATTTTATACAACCAAATCATTCTTTTCTCATTTTTGCATGTTAAATATGCAAGATATCATGCATAATGATATGCCACATGTGTCAGATAATTTACTGCATTAAAAACTCAACTATTGGGGCTGGAGAGATGGCTCAGCAGTTAAGAGCACTGACTCCTCTTACAGAGGTTCCGGATTTGATTCCTAGCACCCACATGGCGGCTAATAACTGTTTTAGGCTGGGCATGGTGGTGCATGCCTTTAATCCCAGCACTCAGGAGGCAGAGGCAGGCAGATCTTGAGTTCAAGGTCAGCCTCATCTACATAGTGAACTCCAGGCCAGCTGGGACTAAAGGGAGACCCTGTCTCAAACAAAAACAAAAACAAAAACTCAACAATTAAAAAAGTTCAACAAGATGAATACAGACTCTGATGATCTTCATAATCTGTTTGATATTCTTGTTCATATTTGGAGAGCATTACACTCAGAATATAATAAAAGCTAAAGTTATAAATCATTAAAAATGCTATAGTGCAAGAAAGTGTTTGAGTTTTTTACTTTTGAAAACGATAATATTAAGTAGCCATGTAAACCAATGGTAGTTGGATTATTTAGGATTAACTTACATGTTGTGATGATATTTAAACTTTAGCTAAGACACATTGAGAACAAATTAGAAGTAACTCCTACAAGTACAGCTGTAATTGATTCTGTGATGGATGCTAAGAAATCTGCAAGTGCTACCCGAAAAATAAGTAGGAAAGGTATGTATGAAGTTCTTTTAAAAAAACCTAACTATGTTAAATAAGGAGCTTTAGCATATTGTTATTATCATTTTGTGTGTGTGTGTGTGTGTGTGTGTGTGTGTATGTGTGTGTGTGTGTGTTGCATGTGTGCCGTGGTTCGTGCTTGTGGAGGCCAGAGGACAGTGTTGTGGAGTTGGTTCTCCTTCTACCTTTATGTGGGTGGGTGGGGTTTATCTCAGATTATCAGGTTTGGACAGCAAATCCTTTCCCCACTGACCTTATTGCCAACCTCATCAAAACAGATTTTTTATTTTATTTTATTTTTTGTCTTTTTGAGACAGGGTCTTCCTTTAGTCCTAGCTGGCCTGGAATTTGCTATGTAGACTAGGCTGGCTTTGAACTCAGAGAGATCCACCCATCTCTGCCTCCCGAGTGCTGGGATTAAAGGCATGTGCCACCATGCCTGGCAAAAACAGATTTTTGATACTAGTTTCATTTTAGTATTTCTTTTATTTTAATTATTTATTTATTTATTTATTTATTTATTTATTTTTAAAAATAGTTTTTTAAAAAATATTTTATTTATTTATTTATGTGTATGAATGTACTGTCTGCATGAAGGTTTGTGCACCCGTGTCGTGCAATGCCGCGGAGGTCAGAAGAGGGCGTTGGATTCCCCTGGAACTGGAGTTCTCCTGGAATTGGAGTTACAGACGGTTCTCAGCTGCCATGTGGGTGCTGGGGATTCAAACCCGGGTCCTCTGTAAGAGCAGTCGGCGCTCTTAACCGCTAGGCCATCTCTCTAGCCCTAATTTTTTATTTATTTTTTATGTGTATGAATGTACTGTCTGCATGTAGGTCTGTGCACCCGTGTTGTGCAATGCCACGGAGGTCCGAAGAGGGTGTCAGATTCCCCTGGAACTGGAGTAAAAGATGGTTCTCAGCCGCCATGTGGGTGCTGGGGATTGAACCCAGGTCCTCTGTAAGAGCGGTCGGTACTCTTAACCGCTAGGCCGTCCCTCCAACCCATCATTTTAGTATTTCTTAATAGTCCTATGTATTTTCTTGAATGTGTATTTTACTTAGTTTTACTTTATGTGTATGAGTGTGTTGCCTGTGCACCCATGTCGTGCAGTGTGTACAGAGATCAGAATAGGGCATCAGATTCCTTGGAACTGGAGTTAGGAACAGTTGTTAGCTGACATGTGAGTCCTCTGTAAGAGCAGCCAGTGCTGGGCCATCTCTCCAGCCCCTTTTTTTCATTGGCATTTCACTTTTTCCGTCCGTGCTGAGTGGTTGTGAAACTTCCTCATGCCCAGTGGTGCTACTGTTTACACCAGGGACTTTACAGTCATTGCATCATGTATGACAGATTTCATTTGTTTGTAGTAATGAGAATTTTAGTTTGGTATTTGAGGTTATGTGTGCTTTTTTAGTTGAAATTTAGCGATTTTCATACAGTATAGTTATCCTCATCTCTTCCCACTGCCCCCTGCCCAGTTTAATGTACTTTCTCATAGATTTTTTTTCATTTTTTGAGACAAGGTCTCACAATATTGTACCAGCTGACCTAGAATTCACAGAGATCTGCCTGTCCCTGTCTCCCAGATACTGGGATTGAAGGTGTGCACCATCATGCCTGGATAATGTAGTTATTAAATTAATTTGTTAACTAAATTTTTTTGTTGTTGTTGGTAATTTTGAGACAGGGTCTCCCTTAAGTCCCAGTTGGCCTGGAGCTCACTCTGTAGACCAGGCTGGCCTTGAACTCATAGAGATCTGCCTGCCTCTGCCCCCCAAGTGCTAGGATTAAAGGCGTGTGCCACCACGCCCGGCAACTAATTTTTTTGAGACATGGTCTCCCTGTAGCTCCGGCTGGCTTGGAACTCACTATGTAGACCAGGCTGGCCCCAATCTTACAGAGATCTTGTCTCAAAAAAAAAAAAAAGCAAAAACAAAACAAAAAACCCACAGGTATAGTCTTTGAAAGTAAAATTTAGTTTTCTTAATAACAGAGGGGTTGTTGGGAGACCTAGATCATTACATTTCATACAGATATTATATCATACACTGACTTACTGCAGATATTTAATTTTTTGTTTTCTTAATTGGTTGGCTAAAAGTTGCAAAGCAATGCTTTCTGCTTAAACTGTGATTTTTGTTGTATTTTGTTTGTTAATTATCTCTTTTTTTTTCTTTTTCTTTGATACTGAGAATTTAACTTAGGGCCTCAAGCATGCTAGGCAAGTACTCTGTTACTGACCTGTTTCCTCAGCCTTATTTTTTACTTTTTTTTGTATTTGGAGACAAAGTCTTACGAAGATGTCCATATGACCATGAACTTAGTATTCCAGTGAGGCCTTGAACTAGTAATTCTCTTGCCTCAGAACATGTAAATTTTTTTTTTCTGCTCAGAATACAGTTTTTTCCTCTAAAAGTTGAGTGGCTGTGGATGTTTTCTGTCTGCTTATCTAATATCTAACTAGAGACGGTAGAAATAACACGTACATACGTGATTCTCTTAGGTACTAGTCCAATTCAGAGGTAGTCTGTTTTATATCATATGGTTTCACTTATTCTTTTTCCTTCAGATGGGCGATACCTAGATGATTCTTGGGTCAATGCTTCAATTTCCAAATCTTCTAAACCACGAAAAGAGAAATCTCGTAGTCCTCTCAGAGCTACCACCCTAGAAAGTAATGTCAAGAGAAACAGTCGTGTGGAATTTCGTGAACCTTTGGTTTCTTACAGGTTAGTATTGGGGGAAAAAGTTAATAACTATCATTGGCCTGTAACAATGTCAGTGGGATTATGATGAATTTTCTCAGTTTTTCATAATACCCTAACTATGAAATGGCCTTAGTTATCATACCTATTGCTGTGACCAAATATAGGACAAGAAGCAACCTACAGGAGGAAAGATTTATTTGGCTTAGAGTTGTGGAAGGAATATAGTCCGTTATGGCAGGAAAGACATGACAACTGGACCAAGAGGCTGCTGGTCAGCTTGTGTCTGCAGTAAGAAAGCAGAGAGACTAGGAAGTGAGGCTGGAGTATGAAACCTCAAGGCCTGCCCCAAGTGACTCACTTCCTCCAGCAATTGTCCAACTCCTCAAGATTCCAGAGTCTTCTAGAAACAGTGCTACAAGCTGGGGAGTCAGGTATTCAAACAAATGAACCTGTGACTTCAAATCCAGTCCACAACAGAAATGTTATTATTCTCTATAAAAGATCATCCAAAAAACACCTCTCACATTATGAAATAATGTGTACTGTATTTTTTTAATTTTTAATTTTTAATTTTTAATTTTTTTTTTTTGAGACAGGGTCTCCTTGTAGCCCCAGCTGTCCTGTAATTTACTATGTAGACCAGGCTGGCCTTGAACTCACAGAGATCTACCTGCCTCTGCCACCTGGTGCTGGGATTAAAGGCATGTGCCACCATGCTTGGCTGTATTGTCTTTTTCGATGGTACTAGATCTCACATGGTTGTCAAGTACTCTACCACTGAGCCACATTCCCAGTGCTGCATCTTCTCTTAGCTATTATTAGTCTTTGGATGAAGAAATAGTAATATTTGCCTCATGACCATCAGTATAATAAATTTGTTTCCTAGGTCCTAATTACTCATTTTCTGAAAGTGTGACTGCCCCCTTTTTCTTTTCTTTAGAAATTTATTAGCATGCATGTTTATGTTTGTGTCTGTGTCTCTATACCCCTTTGAGTGGCTTCTGGGACCAGGCTTGTGCAGCAAGTGCTGTTAGCTGCTGAGCTGTCTCACTAGTCCTGCTTCAGACTGAATATTCTTTTTTTTTTTTTTTTTTTTGGGTCGTTGTGTGGAGACAGGGTCTCCCTGTAGCCCCAGCTTCCTGAAATCTCACTATGTAGACAGGCTGGTGTTGAACTCACAAAGACCGCCTTGCCTCTGCTTCCCAAGAGATAGTATGTAAAGGCCGTGCAACCACCATCCAGGGCAGACTTGAATATTCTATATAAATGAATTGTTATAACTTGTAGGTATTTTTATTTTACAGAATTTTTTATATTTTTATGTGTTGTAAGATGAATGTACTGCTGCATGTAGGTTTGAGCACCATGTCGTGCATGCAGCAGCAGATGTCAGAAAGGGGTCAGATTCCCGCCTGGAATTGGAGTTAAAGATGGTTCTCTCGAGCCGCATGTGCTGGGAATTGGAACCAGGTGTACTTCTGCGCAAGAGATCGGTGCTCTTAACGCGCTAGCCATCTCTCCAGCTCTTTTTTTTTTTTTTTTTTTTAAGTTCCTAAGGTTTTTCTTTTCTTTTTTTTTTTAATTTTATTTTATTTTGTGTATGTGTATGAATGTACTGGTCTGCATGTAGGCTAGTGCACCCGGGTGTGCAATGCCATGGAGGTCAGAAGAGGGGCTCGGTCCCCCTGGAACTGGAGTGTACTCCTGGAATGGAGTTCAGACGGTTTTAGCCGGCCATGTGGGTGCTGGGGATCGAACCCGGGTCCCTGCAAGAGCAGTTGGTCTCTTACAGCTAGCTATCCTCCAGCCCCGGTTTTTTATTTTCTTTATTTGAGTGTTTGCGACATGCAAGTAGTAGATACCATGTGCATGCCTGGTATAGGCAGATTCTAGAAGAGGGCATAGGATCCCCTGGAAATGGAGTTAAGGACAAGTGTTAGCCACCATGTGGGTGCTGGAAACAGAACCTGGGTCTTTGGGTCCTCTGGAATAGCAGTAAGTGTTTTCAACCACTGAGCCGTCTCTCTAGACCCAAGGCTTAGATTTTTAAAATTTTGTTTTGATATGGGTGACAGGGGATTAGAATGTAGCGCCTTGATGACTGCGTAATTATAGAAACTCTGCATATAGACGGGGCTGAGGAGGTGGCTGCCGTGGTAAGGAGCAATGACTGCTCATTGCAGAGGTACCCGGGTTGGTTCCCAGCACCACATGGTGTAAGAACTGTCTTTAACTCCATATTCCAGGGGGAATCCAGATTGCCCTCTTCTGACCCCGACATTGGCATTTGCACGTACATGGGTAGCAACACCTACATCAGACAGTACACCGACTCACACCGTAAAAAATAAATAAATAAATAGTAAAAAAGAATGCATATAGCTTAGTTCTCGTTCCCTATTCTCTCTCTCTCTCATCCTCTCTTCTCGTCGTCTCTTCTCAATCTTATCATCGCTGTCTCTCTCTTCTCCCTCAACCTTAATTAACATTTGCTGTTTAAAAATTTATTTATTTTGTTAGACAAGATCTGTATATATTACCTAGTTTGGCCTTAACTTGTGATCATCCTGCATAGCCCTTTAAGCATAGAATACAGAGCATGTGCTAACCATGCCTGGCTATTTTTTTGTTGTTGTTTGTAGTAAACTGAGAGATTCAGGCACCTCTACTACTGGTCTCTGTTTGTCAGCCTGAGTTTTTTTGTTCTTGTTTGTTTGTTGTTTTTATTTTTTATCTATCGACTATCTATCTATCTATCCTAATCTATCATCTATCTTACTATTTCGTTGGTCTTTTGGTATCGGAGTGTCTTTTTAGTCCCAGCTGGCCTAGGAGTCGGCTGTGATAGAACGAGCTGGCCTTGAACTCACAGAGATCCTCTGCCTCTGCCTCCCAAGTGCTGGGATTAAGTAAAGAGATCGCCCACAATGCCATGCGCTTTAACTTTTTTTGCTTTCTTAAGAGTCTTACTATTGTAGCTCTTAGCATACCTGGGAACTCAGTAGATAGATCATGCTGTGCCTCAAGCCTTTGCGTCCCAAGTACTGGGATCAGATGGATGGTCGGGCCACCTCTTGTTTTTTATTTCTTGAGACGAGCACTGTTTAATTGTTGCCCAGACAGAGCTTTGAACTCGTGATCCTCCAGCCTCAGCCTCCCAAGGAAGCTAGGATTTCGAGACCCTACAACCATCAGAGCCTCGATTTTATGTTTTTTTGAATACCTTAAAAATTTTAAGGGCATTATTTGGTATCTGGAGATTTGTTTTGTTTTCATAACTGTTAGCTTAGAAATTCTTTATTCAGTTTGTATGACTAATTTCAGTTTGATATCTTTTACCAAAGCTTAAAATATTAGTTTTAGAATAAGCAAAAGTTATTTAGTGGTAAATAAAATGGTTTTGAAATAGGACACATTTGTGGAATATGCTAAATCAAGTTATTTAGCCATCTGTATTATCTCACATACTATTATAATTTTGTGGTGCAGGAGCACTCTTTAAAAATCTACTCCTAGCAGTTTTGATGTCTACAGAATTCTAATTATTAACTGTAATCACAGAAACTTTTTATTTTTTTACTACAGGGAAGACGGCCGCTAGTGTACCTGTTCAACATTAAGTCCTGGCCATCTGGAATCAAAGCATCTGTATAATGTTTACGAAGAAAAGGCTGAGAGTGGGAACAGGTTGATAGGTAGTCAAGAAGATCGAAATATACATTGTCTGGTTTAGAGAGCTCTCAATCTCTGTCATCGGTGATACAGTTGTTAGGTTTTTAAATGATCGACCAGCAATTGATGCATTGCACAACCCTGAATGTTTAATTAAAATGGGAGTACCTATAAAACTGAGGAAGAAATGACCAATAAAGCAAAAGGAAATGAGAACAAACTCAAAGCCGTCTCTTAGTAACATTGGTCACGAACTAGCTTTGATTTAAAGGTATTACGACTGTCTGACTCTTCTCCATCCTCTACTAGCACTTGTAATTCCCAAAGATTAGATATTTTAAAGCGGCGACAACATGATGTCAAACTGGAAAAACTTCAAGGAGCGGATTAGAATACAGTGTGAGCACTCAGAAGAAAGTAAATGGCCGGGCCAGAATGTAGGTCTATTAGACCATCCAGTAATGGTTGTTAATGTTGACAACATCTGTGACAGCAAAAGTCAGGAAGGTGGCCACAGCACCACGCGTGCTCCAGCATAATAAAGGTTTTTAAAGCAATCTTAATGTTTTTCCCCATTTCCAGGGGTTCTTTGGTTCACCGCAATCCCCAAGATACATAGGAATCGAGAATGAGTCCCAAATTTGTTGCAAAATATTTTTTTTTCCAGATGTCAATGTTAAAAATGCAAATTCTGAACCTAAGTTAAAATAAGATTAAGGGTGGGTCTAGAATTGAGGTTTTGTTTTTTTTTTTCTAATTTTATTTATATTCTGTATGTGTATGAATGTACTGTCTGCATGCAAGTCTGTGCACCTATGTTGTACGCAATGCTCAGATGGGGTTCAAAAGGGTGTCGGATTCCCATGGAACTGGAGTTCTTCTGAAATGGGGAGTTCAGACGGTTCTGCGGCTGCCATGTTGGTGCTGGGGATTTGAACCCTGGTTCCTGCTGTAAAAAGTGGTCAGTGCTTCTTAACTGCTAGGCCATCTCTCTCCAGCCCCTGATAATGAGGGTTTTTAAAAAACCAAGCTCCATTAGGGGATTGGGGGTTTTCTTAGTTTCCCTTTCCTCTGTCTCCTTTCTACTCTTTGGACTCTCCCTTTTCTGTCCCCTCCAACAGAGGTCTTACTCTGTAGCCTAGATTGGCCCAGTAAACCCCAGGAGTTGAAGCATAGGAGTACAGGCATGAGCTTTCAGGAAGTTCTTTGGAAGGGCTGTAGACACTATTAAAAATAAGAAATCGAATATTCTGACAACCTTTTCTATGAATCTGAAAGAGATATTGCTTTGAGATTAATAAGAATTTCTTTCAAAAGTAATATTTGTGGTGGTGCATGTCATGTAATCCAGCCTGACTCATACAGGCTTACTTGCTAGTTTAAAGACCAGACCTGGCCTGCAAATATAATCTAGCCAAGTCTGATTTACTGAGAAGATACTGTCTCAAATTAAAACTTTATTTTTTTTTTTTTTAGTCTTTTCGAGACGAGGGTCTCCCTGTAAGCCCCACTTGTCCTGGAGAGTCACTCTGTTAGACCAGAGTCTGGCCTTTAACTCACAGAAGAGCCACCTGCCATCGCCTCCCAAGTGCTGGATAATGGACTCCGGCCACCATGCCGCGGCAAATATAAACATTCGTAAAAAGGGTACGGAATAGTAGTTCAGTAGTACAGAGCTTGCTGTAGAATGCTCCAAGCCCCTGGTGGTTCAATGTTCGAGCTATTAGGAAAAACACACAAAAGAACTAAATGTAAAAGAAAAAAACAAAAGCACCAAATCAGTCAATTGTTCACTAAAGATATTGAATAGCATTGTATTTGGCATTGACAATTCTCCTGATTTTAAACCTTTGATTTTTTGGTTGGTGTGGTGTGTTTTAGTGACGGCTAGGGATCGTCCTCTGTGCCACGCTGCTGGATCTCACGTATGTAGCCAGGCGGGCCTCTGTCTCACAAGAGATCTGTCCTGACTATACCTTCCCCTGATGTGTAGAATTAAAGCAGCATGCACGACACATACACGAGCATTAATAAAATATTGAAAAAATTTTTTTTGTTTTTTTATGGTGTGATGAATTATGTCTACTTTTTTTTTATGAGGTTTGTGGTTGCACCTAGTGCCGTGCAGATGCCGCTGGAGGTCGGAGAGGGTGTGCAACGATTCCCTCTGGAACTGGAATTTCTTCTGGGGTGAATTGGATGTTTACAGCAGCGGTCTCACCTCATGTGAGGGGTGGCTGGGGTAGTCGAACCGCGGTCCTCTGCAAGAGCAGTCGTTGCTGCTCTAGACTGCTAGGCCATCTCTCCAGCCCTGATTTTTTTTTTGACAATTTTTTCTCTCATTTTTAAAGGAAAAATATTTAAAAGATTTATTCCATCATTATATTGAATTCATTGAGGAAAATGCTTGTTCAGAGTGTTTTTTAGAAAAGGGCTGATTACTGTTTTTTTAAACACAAAAAAATATTACATGTAGTAATCAAAGAACAAGTTAACATTTGATGTTTACACAATAAAGTTTAAAAAGCTGTAGCTGTGAGGATTCAACCTCCCTTGATTATTTTAGAGAGCAATTCTATATACGTCTCAATTGAGAATAATTTTTTATATGTCGGGATCTTTAAGGGATTTTGTTTTATGTGTCTGCTCTTTAATTATTTTCACAGGCCATCCATGTAATATGATTGATTTCTTTGGTCAGTTTAAGCCTCATATATAAGAATTTGGTCATTTCTTCAACTTTACTGTATACCGTTAAAATTTCTCTTTATACTTATTTGTGCTTGATGTTGTAAGTGTGCATGTGTGTGTGTGCTGTTTTTTAATTTTTTTTGTGAGTGCATCGTGTTACCAATGGCCCATTGTAAGAGGTCAGAAGACAAATTTGGGGGAATAAGAATCCCGTTCTACTTCATACCATCTGTTGGGCTACATGGGTGTCATATCCAGTGGTAATACTTGATGGGCAAGTGCCTTTATAGAGTCATTTCCCCAACTGTATAGCTCTTATGTTGCATATCTTTTCAAATTCAGTTTTTGGTAGAAAATTTAGGCAGATAAAAATATTTTCAAAGATTTTTTTGTCTAAAAGAATTCAGTTAGGACTGAACAAGATATAGGACAGTTTCATCCACTAACTTAATTCTGTATGTCTCTAGTAAACTTAATCTATTCCCTGGCAAGTTTCACAATTTTTTTTCTAGTCTTAATGTGTTTTTATGTCAATTTTTTTTTTTTGTTTTTGAGGACAGGGTCTCCCTGCCTCTCCAGCTGTTCCTGGAACTTGCTTGTGTAGATGAGGGCTGGCCTTGGAACACAGAGATCCACCTGTCTATTAGCGCCTCCTGAGTGCTGGGTTAAAGTGTGTAGGCCAGCCATGCCTGGTGTTGTTGATCATTTGTTGAGAACAATTTTAGGCAACGTCAATTTGGTGTTGCGTTGCTCTGTTTTGTTAGTAGATGTTATTGTGATAATTCGATAAAAAGTACAAGACAATAATTTTCATTTTATTTTTTTAATCTATGATAAATTGTGACCAAATTCATTTTAGAATAAAGAAAGCTCTGTTGTATTCTTTCATAGCTTCTAGTCATTAGTTTATAGTATCTGCACTTTTGGCAAGTAGATAGCAATACGCATGGACAGTGGTTTTTCTTTTTTTTTTTTTGAGGTGGTAAGTAAGAATCCGATGTTTTTAATTATAAAACGAGTGCATCATGAAGCCATAAAGCAGGACATAAAAGAGTCCCACAGAAGCGAGATCACAGCCATTTTCCCTTCTTGAACATGGCTACTTTAAATAGTATAATGTTCCCAAGTCTTTTTTTACAACTAAAAATACTAAAAAAAGTGAGCCCAACAGACATCAGTAAAATACATAATAATCAAGGAATAAAATATAATATATTTAAAATCTGTTATAGATATTTCAGGTAGTACAAATTTATCAATGAAAGGATTATCTTTTAATTTTTTTTTATTAATTTTTGATGTTTTACGGGATGTGTATGAAATGTACTTCTGCATGCGAAGATCGGTGCACCTGGATCGTGCACGCGCGGAAGTTCAGATAGGGTCGTGGATTCCCCTGGAACGGGAGGTTCTCTGGAATGGAGTTTCAGACGGTTCTCAGCCGCCATGGTGGGTGCGGGGGATCGAGCCCGGGTCTCTGTAAGAGCGGTCGGAACAGAAAGAAAAAAAAAAAAAAAAGGGCAAAGAAAGCGAGAAGGGGACACTCTTAACCGCTAGGACCATCTCTCCAGCCCTGGGAAAGGATTATCTAACATAATCCCAGAATAGGTGAACTAATGTCAACAATTAGGATGAGATTTCATATGTTCAGTGTAAACATGAAAAGCCGAGAAGAGCTGGGACAAAGTATTCCCCAGTTATAATGATGATAGATGTCCAATTCAGAGGTTACTTACCCAGCAAAAATGTCTATTATAGTTAAGGAGAAAGAAAACTATTTAATGACGTAAACAAGATGAAAAATACATGCCGAAAAACACAATCTTTTAGAAAATACTCTAGGAAATTCAAAGAATGGAATAAAGGAGCAACTGCTCCCAAGGGGCAAGAGAAAGAATGATGAAGGTCTAACTAATGGGGAATACAAATCTACTTCTCGGTTTTAAAATAATGATTACCCCCAAATCTTTGCTATACTCTGTCAGAGCCATTAAAATGCAGACCATTCTATAAGTCAAAGTTCTAAGATGCCAAAGGTTATAATACTAAAACAAACTTAAGGTGTCTGATTTAACATTTTACTTAACGTTAAGAATTATCCTAAAAGTAGGGGCTGGCTGTGGTGGCACAGCACCTTTAATCCCATCTGTGGGAGGCTTAACCTGTACTCTTGGGAGGCAGAGGCAAGTGATCTATCATGAGTTCAAGGCCAGCCGGTCTATATAGTGAGTTGTAGACCAGCTGGAGCTACAGGGAACCTGTGTCAAAAAGACCAAAAAAAAAAAAAAAATCCTAAATGGAAAATCTTAAGTGAAAGTTTTTAAAAATTGGTGATTGGGGGGTGTGGTGTTTAAGAGCACTGACTGCTCGTGCAGGAGACCCAGTTCGATTCCAGCACCTACATGGTGGCTAAGAACACATCTTGTACTTCAGTTTCCGGGGAATAGCTGACCTACGCCCCTCCTTCTGACCTCACATGCATTGATGGACCATGGGTGCACCAACCTACATGCAAACATGTACACCTCATCACATAAAAAAATTAAAAAAATTTGAAAAAATCGGTTGATTGGATTTTCCATATTCCTATGATTTTTTTAACATGCTAGTTTTCATATTAAAGGATTTTATAAAATCAATGTTTATAGGAATTACCTAATAGCATGTAATAGGTATTTAGGAAGTCATACAATGTAGTTTCTAATATTCTGATTAATCAATTTATATTTTATGATGGCAAAGTACAGTTTTGTACAGTGTAAATAAAGGACACCTTAACATACTGTATTCTAAATGACAAATCTAGTTATTGAAGTCTTAACATGTCATTGAAGATGCAGATACAAAGAGAGTGGGCAAAATCAGTGTAGAATCCAAAATACTCCAGAATCTCAAGTTGAGTGCTGATATGACATATTAGTAGAAAACTCCACACTTGACCTTACATGACACAGTCAAAATGCAGGTGCATAACATTGTTTATAGAGTCCCCCTGGGGAGAAAAGCACCTTCTATGTCCTCAGCTCTGATGTGTCTTTACCATTCACATCCAGATTCTCCCATTCAGCCATGCTCACAAAGGATATAATGGTGTATGCGTAGATCAATTTCCTGATTATGTCCCACATGGGGCCATTTCTTTCTGCTTATTCTCTGCTCTGTGGTGAAAAGATATTGCTGGAAATGTCCAAAAAGCCCTGTAGATATCCTACTAGTACCATCATAAAGAAAGGAAGTGTTTAGGTTTGTTACTAGCATTAAAGGTCAAGCAGTGTAAGTGTGAAACATCCTAGTGAAGGTTCTGGTGCGGGAATGACCTGCATATGTGACTTGAAGAAACAAAATAAACTACTGGAGTCCTGTAATGAAAGTGATGAGCGGTTAAATGAAAGAAGAAAGTCAAAGGCAATAAGATGACTATCTTGATTCTATTTTGAGGGTAGATCTGTCATTCTGTCATTTTTGTAGTGCCAAATCATTGAATGGGATGCCAATTGCAAAACCAAAGCAGACTGATCCCAACTGAAATTTTCGAGAAAAAAAACACAGGTTAATTTTTTTTTTTGTCTTTTTGATACAGGGTCGCCCTACAGCCCCAGGGCTGGTCCTGGAACTCACTCTAGTGACCAGGCTGGCCTTGAACTACAGAGATCCGCCTGCCTTCTATCAGTTCTGGAATAAAGGCATGCCACCAACCATGCACCACCACCGTGCCCCACAAGATTATTACTATTATTAATTTGTGCCTAATATGAGACATGGTCCTACCCTACTACATCCCCAAAGCTGCCCTGGAACTCCCATCTGTGGGGGGTAGACCAGGCTGACCCCTTGAACTCACAGAGATCTGCTGCCCCTGCTTTGAGTGCTGGAATAAAGGCGTGCATCACTGTGCCCCAAAGGATTAATTTTTAAAAAAAGGATCATGGATGATATATATCATTTGCTGACTACAAAGCTAGAGAGAAATTCAGTGACCAATTTTCCAAGGTCATTGCTGACAAAAATCTTGTGAAACATCACTGTTTTGGTGATACTGTCCCAGAAAGGTACTAACTATATCTGAGGACATAGCCACCACAGAAATTAGATAACAGATGTACAACCTTGAATATATTAAAACCCAATCAAATTGTATACTTATGAGTGAATTTGGGGCTTAGTGAGATAGCTTGGGGGTAAAGACACCGGCTGTCAGGACTGTTGACTTGAGTTTGATTCCCTAGAACTCCACGGGTTAGTAGACTGTGAGAACTGATTCCTGAAGTTGTCCTCTAGCCTACCTGTATGCAAGAGGCAGGAACATTAGACACAACAGCAAACACACACACAACACACACACGACACACCCACACACACGAAACAAATAATAATCAAAATCTCATTTTTTATAAAATAAAATTCATTATTATTTCTACTGAACTTGAAAAACAAAAAAAATATGTTAAAAATAATTTTTTAAATTTAAAAATTAATCCTTTTTTAAGAATGTTTAAAGAGAAAGAATGTTTCTTTGGGCATATATTAATAGGTTTCAAATCAAAAAATTCAACCCTTCATAGACAAGGATATCGAACTCGAAAGATACGAAACAACCTTGATGGTAAAGTAGGGGCAGAGGCTGAGTTTTCAAAACCTGAGGAGAGGAAAATGGTACCTAGACTTAGCACTGATCAGTTGCAGGTGAGAAGAAGATCGTATTTCATGTTCTGTTTTTGCTAGTTTAAAAAAAAATTAGCAGATGCCAATATAGGTTTATAATATAAGCATTAGATATGATCAAACAAACTCAAGATGTTGTTTTTAATTTTCCATTTTAAGTGTATCGTATATTAAATATTAGTTAGTGTTTAAGTCAGTACTCTCATTAGGGTGGTCTAGAGTAAGGAGCTTAGCTTAAGTGGTCTAGAAGAGGTCTAGAGGCTTTTTTTTATTGCTCCAGGTTAAAATAACCTCCTGGCTAAGTAGATACAGAGAAACTTTGTACTATTTTTAACTAAGAAGACTGTTGAGATCAGGATGTGCCCTAATTGAAGGAATGGGAGAATCTCCAAGTTTCATTAACTTTTTTTATCCTCAGAGGTCTTTGAGGGGTATGTTATTTCTGGAAATTCTGGGTTCTGTCAGCGATTAAAGGAATTGCATAAAGAATGAAAGTAAATAAGAAAAAAATGCCAAAGCACCACCAACGGCCACACTGGAAAACAGGCAAAAGGAAATCCNTCTCTCTCTCTCTCTCTCTCTCTCTCTCTCTCTCTCTCTCTCTCTTTCTCTCTCTCTGACCTTAATAATGGCTATTTATTTATTTATTTTTTTAGACAAGATCTTATATATTACCTAGTTTGGCCTTAACTTGTGATCATCCTGCATCAGCCCTTTAAGCACTGAGAATACAGGCATGTGCTACCATGCCTGGCTATTTTTTGTTGTTGTTGTAGTACTAGAGAATTCAGGCACTCTACTACTGGTCTCTGTTGTCAGCCTGGTTTTTTGTTTGTTTGTTTGTGTTTTTATTTTATCTATCTATCTATCTATCTATCTATCTATCTATCTATCTATCTATCTATTTTTTGGTCTTTTGGTATCGGGTGTCTTTTTAGTCCCAGCTGGCCTGGAGCTCGCTGTGTAGACCAGGCTGGCCTTGAACTCACAGAGATCCATCTGCCTCTGCCTCCCAAGTGCTGGGATTAAAGGCATGCGCCACCATGCCTGGCTTTAACTTTTTTTTCTTTTCTTAAGAGTCTTACTATGTAGCCTTTGCTACCCTGGAACTCAGTATATAGATCATGCTGGCCTCAAGCCTTTGCTTCCCAAGTACTGGGATCAATGATGGTCGTGCCACCTCTTGTTTTTATTCTTTGAGACAGCATGTTAAGTTGCCCAGACAGGCTTTGAACTCGTGATCCTCCAGCCTCAGCCTCCCAAGAAGCTAGGATTTGAGACCTACACCATCAGAGCCTCGCTTTTATGTTTTTAACCTTTAAAAAATTTTAAGGGCATTTTGGTTCTGAGATTTGTTTTGTTTTCATACTGTTAGCTTAGAATTCTTTATTCAGTTTGTATGACTAATTTCAGTTTGATCTTTTACCAAAGCTTAAAAAATTTTTTAGTTAATAAGCAAAAGTTATTTGTGGTATATAAAATGTTTTGACACTTGTACACATTGTGGAATTGCTAAATCAAGTTATTTAGCATATGTATTATCTCACATACTATTATTTTGTGGTGAGAACTCTTAAAAATCTACTCCTAGCAGTTTTATGTCTACAGAATTCTAATTATTAACTGTAATCACAGAACTTTTTATTTTTTACTACAGGGAAACCCCTAGTGTACCTTTCAACTTAAGTCCTGGCCATCTGGAATCAAAGCATCTGTATAATGTTTACGAAGAAAAGGCTGAGAGTGGGAACAGGTTGATAGGTAGTCAAGAAGATCGAAATATACATTGCTCTGGTTTAGAGAGCTCTCAATCATCTGTCATCGGTGATACAGTTGTTAGGTTTTTAAATGATCGACCAGCAATTGATGCATTGCACAACCCTGAATGTTTAATTAAAATGGGAGTACCTATAAGAACTGAGGAAGAAATGACCAATAAAGCAAAAGGAAATGAGAACAACTCAAAGCCGTCTCTTAGTAACATGGGTCACGATGCTGATTTAAAGGTATTACGACTGTCTGACTCTTCTCCATCCTCTACTAGCACTTGTAATTCCCAAAGATTAGATATTTTAAAGCGGCGACAACATGATGTCAAACTGGAAAAACTCAAGGAGCGGATTAGGAAACAGTGGGAGCACTCAGAAGAAATAAATGGCCGGGACCAGAATGTAGGTCATATTGACCATCCAGTAATGGTTGTTAATGTTGACAACTCGGTGACAGCAAAAGTCAGGAAAGTGGCCACAGCACCACCTGCTCCAGCATATAAAGGTTTGTAAGCAATCTTTATGTTTTTCCCCATCTTCATGTCTTCTGGTTCACCCAATCCCCAAGATACATAGAACGAGATGAGTCCCAAATTTGTTGCAAAATATTTTTTTTCCAGATGCATGTTAAAAATGCAAATTCTGAACCTAAGTTAAAATAATTAAGGGATGAGGTCTAGAATGAGGTTTTTTTTTCTTTCTAATTTTATTTATTTCTGTATGTGTATGAATGTACTGTCTGCATGCAAGTCTGTGCACCCGTGTTGTGCAATGGTCAGAAGAGGGTGTCGGATTCCCCTGGAACTGGAGTTCTTCTGAAATTGGAGTTTCAGACGGTTCTCGGCTGCCATGTGGGTGCTGGGGATTGAACCCTGGTCCTCTGTAAAAGTGGTCAGTGCTCTTAACTGCTAGGCCATCTCTCCAGCCCCTATAATGAGGTTTTTAAAAAACAAGTCCATTAGGGGATTTGGTTTTCTTAGTTTCCCTTCTCTGTCTCCTTTCTCTCTTTGACTCTCCCTTTCTTTCCCCTCTCAACAGAGTCTTACTCTGTAGCCTAGATTGGCCTCAGTAAACTCCCAGGAGTTGAAGCATAGGATTACAGGCATGAGCTCTTCAGGAAGTTCTTTGAGGCTGAGACACTATAAAATAAGAAATAGAATTTGCACCATTTTCTATGAACTGAAAGGATATTGCTTTGGGATTAATAAGAATTCTTTCAAAAGTAATATTTGTGGTGGTGCATGCCTGTAATCCCAGCTACTCTACAGGCTACTTGCTAGTTTAAGACCAGCCTGGCCTGCAAATAATTCTAGCCAGTCTGATTTCTGAGGAAGATACTGTCTCAAAATAAAACTTTTTTTTTTTTTTTTTCTTTTCGAGACAGGGTCTCCCTGTAGCCCCAGCTGTCCTGGAAGTCACTCTGTAGACCAGGCTGGCCTTGAACTCACAAAGATCCGCCTGCCTCTGCCTCCCAAGTGCTAGGATTAATGGACTCCGCCACCATGCCCGGCAAAATAAAACATTTTAAAAAGGGACAGGAATGTAGTTCAGTAGTACAGAGCTTGCTTAGAATGCTCCAGCCCCTGGGTTCAATGTTCAGTATTAGAAAAACAACAAAAAACTAATGTAAAAAAACAAAACAAAACCCAAATCAGTCAATTTTCACTAAATATTTGAATACAGTGTATTTTGGCATTGACATTTCTCCTGATTTAACCTTTGATTTTTTTTGTGTGTGTGTGTTTTTGAGGCAGGGTCTCCCTGTAAGCCACAGCTGGCCTGGAGCTCACTATGTAGACCAGGCTGGCCTCTGTCTCACAAGAGATCTGTCTTGTTTCTGCCTCCTGAGTGCTGAGATTAAATGCCAGGCATGCACGACCATACCTGGCATTTAACCTTTGATTTTTTTTTTTTTTTATGTGTATGAATGTACTGTCTACATGCAGGTTTGTGCACCTGTGCCGTGCAATGCCGCGGAGGTCAGAAGAGGTGTCAGATTCCCCTGGAACTGGAATTCTTCTGGAATTGGAGTTACAGACGGTTCTCAGCCACCATGTGGGTGCTGGGGATCGAACCCGGGTCCTCTGCAAGAGCAGTCGGCGCTCTTAACTGCTAGGCCATCTCTCCAGCCCTGATTTTTTTTTTGACAATTTTTTTCCTCATTTTTCAGAAAAATATTTAAAAAGATTTATTCCATCATTAATTGAATTTCATTGAGAAAATGCTTTTCAGAGTGTTTTTAAAAAGCTGATTACTGTTTTTTAAACACAAAGAAAATATTACTGTGTATCAAAGACTAAGTTAACATTTGATGTTTACACAATAAAGTTTAAAAAGCTGTAGCTGTGAGGATTCAACCTCCCTTGATTATTTTCGAGAGCAATTCTTATACAGTCTCAATTGTAATTAATGTTTTTATATGTGGTGATTTTAAGGGATTTGTTTTTATGTGTATGCTCTTTAAATTATTTTCCACAGGGCCATCCATGTAATAGATTTGATTTCTTGGTCAGTTTAGCTCATATTAGAATTTTGTCATTTTCTTTCAACTTTACTGTACCTTAAAATTTCTTTATACTATTTTGTGCTTGTGTGTGTGCATGTGTGTGTGTGCGTGTGTGTGTTTACATGTGAGTGCATCAGTGTACCACAGCACACATGTAGAGGTCAGAAGACAATTTGGGGGAATAAGTCCTCTTCTACCATCTGTCTGGGCTACTGGGTTCATATCCAGTTGTCATACTTGATGGCAAGTGCCTTTATGAGTCATTTCCCCAACTGTATAGCTCTTATTTGGCATATTTTTCAAATTCAGTTTTTGTAGAAAAATTTAGGCAGATAAAAATATTTTCAAGATTTTTTTCTAAAAAATTTAGTTACTAACAAATTAGGACAGTTTCTCCACTAATTAATTCTGTATGTCTCTATTAAACTTAATCTTTCCCTGGCAAGTTTCACAATTTTTTTTCTAGTCTTAATGTGTTTTTAGTCAACTTTTTTTTTTTTTTTTTTGAGACAGGGTCTCCCTGCATCTCCAGCTGTCCTGGAACTTGTTGTGTAGATGAGGCTGGTCTGGAACTCACAGAGATCCACCTGTCTATGCCTCCTGAGTGCTGGGATTAAAGGTGTAGGCCACCATGCCTGGTGTTTTGAGTCATTTTTTATTTGAAACAATTTTAGCAACGTCAATTTTGTGTTGCTTGCTCTGTTTTGTTAGTGATGTTCATTGTGAATTAGATAAAAGAGCAATAATTTTCATTTTATTTTATTTAATCTATGATAAATTGTGACCAAATTCATTTTAGAATAAAGAAAGCTCTGTTGTATTCTTTCATAGCTTCTAGTCATTAGTTTATAGTATCTGCACTTTTGGCAAAGTAGATAGCAAACAGTGGGACAGTGTTTTTTTTTTTTTTTTTTTGAGGTGGTAGTAAGAAATCAGTTTTAATTATAAAACAATACATCATGATCCATAAAGCAAGGACATAAAGAGTCCCACAGAAGGCTAGATCACAGCCATTTTCTTCTTGACATGCTACTTTAAGAATAGTATAATTTTCACAAGTCTTTTTTACAACTAAAGAATAACTAAAAAAGTTAGCCAAACAGACATCATTAAAATACATAATCAAGGAAATAAAATATTATATATTTAAAATCTGTTATAGATATTTCAGGTAGTACAAATTTATCACTAGAAAGGATTATCTTTTTAATTTTTTTTTATTAATTTTTTATTTATTTCTGTATGTGTATGAATGTACTGTCTGCATGCAAGTCTGTGCACCTGTGTCGTGCAACGCCGCGGAGTTCAGAAGAGGGTCTTGGATTCCCCTGGAACTGGAGTTCTCCTGGAATTGGAGTTTCAGACGGTTCTCAGCCGCCATGTGGGTGCTGGGGATCGAGCCCGGGTCCTCTGTAAGAGCGGTCGGCACTCTTAACCGCTAGACCATCTCTCCAGCCCCTGGAAAGGATTATCTTAACAATAATCCAGAAATAGGTTGAACTAATTTCACATTAGGATGAGATTTCATTATTTTCAGTGTAAACAATGAAAGCCAGAAGAGCTTGGACCAAAGTATTCCCAGTTCTAAATGATGATAGATGCCAATTCAGGTTACTTTACCCAGCAAAAATGTCTATTATAGTTGAAGGAGAAAGAAAACTATTTAATGACGTAAACAAGATGAAAGAATACATGGCCAGAAAACCAATCTTTTAGAAAATACTCTAGGAAATTCAAAGAATGGAATAAAGGAGCAACTGCTCCCAAGGGGCAAGAGAAAGTAATGAATGAAGGTCTAACTATGGGAATACAAATCTACTTCTCGGTTTTAAAATAATGATTACCCCCAAATCTTTGCTATACTCTGTCAGAGCCATTAAAATGCAGACCATTCTATAAGTCAAAGTTCTAAGATGCCAAAGGTTATTCTACTAAAACAAACTTAAGGTGTCTGATTTAACATTTTACTTAAAAGTTAAGAATCCTAAAAGTAGGGCTGGCTGTGGTGGCACACACCTTTAATCCCAGTACTTGGGAGGCTTTAATCCCAGTACTTGGGAGGCAGAGGCAAGTGATCTATCATGAGTTCAAGGCCAGCCGGGTCTACATAGTGAGTTGTAGGCCAGCTGGAGCTACAGGGAGACCTGTGTCAAAAAGACCAAAAAAAAAAAAAATCCTTAAAGTAAAAATCTTAAGTGAAATGTTTTTAAAAATTGGTGATTGGGGGGTGGGGTGGTTAAGAGCACTGACTGCTCTTGCAGAGGACCCAGGTTCGATTCCCAGCACCTACATGGTGGCTAAGAACCATCTTTAACTGCAGTTCCAGGGGAATCTGACGCCCTCTTCTGACCTCCATGGCATTGCATGACATGGGTGCACCAACCTACATGCAAACAGTACACTCATACACATAAAAAAATTAAAAAAAATTTAAAAAATCGGTGATTGGATTTTCCATATTCCTATGATTTTTTAACATGCTAGTTTTCATATTAAAGGATTTTATAAAATCAATGTTTATAGGAATTACCTAATAGCATGTAATAGGTATTTAGGAAGTCATACAATGTAGTTTCTAATATTCTGATTAATCAATTTATATTTTATGATGGCAAAGTACAGTTTTGTACAGTGTAAATAAAGGACACCTTAACATACTGTATTCTAAATGACAAATCTAGTTATTGAAGTCTTAACATGTCATTGAAGATGCAGATACAAAGAGAGTGGGCAAAATCAGTGTAGAATCCAAAATACTCCAGAATCTCAAGTTGAGTGCTGATATGACATATTAGTAGAAAACTCCACACTTGACCTTACATGACACAGTCAAAATGCAGGTGCATAACATTGTTTATAGAGTCCCCCTGGGGAGAAAAGCACCTTCTATGTCCTCAGCTCTGATGTGTCTTTACCATTCACATCCAGATTCTCCCATTCAGCCATGCTCACAAAGGATATAATGGTGTATGCGTAGATCAATTTCCTGATTATGTCCCACATGGGGCCATTTCTTTCTGCTTATTCTCTGCTCTGTGGTGAAAAGATATTGCTGGAAATGTCCAAAAAGCCCTGTAGATATCCTTACTAGTACCAATCATAAAGAAAGGAAGTGTTTAGGTTTGTTACTAGCATTAAAGGTCAAGCAGTGTAAGTGTGAAACATCCTAGTGAAGGTTCTGGTGCGGGAATGACCTGCATATGTGACTTGAAGAAACAAAATAAACTACTGGAGTCCTGTAATGAAAGTGATGAGCAGAAGTTAATGAAAAAGAAAAGTCATAAAGGCGAAGATGACTATCTTGATTCTATTTTGAGGGTAGATCTGTCATTCTGTCATTTTTGTAGTGCCAAATCATTGAATGGGATGCCAATTGCAAAACCAAAGCAGACTGATCCCAACTGAAATTTCAGAAAAAAACACAGGATAAATTTTTTTTTTTTTGTCTTTTTGAGACAGGGTCTCCCTACAGCCCCAGGCTGTCCTGGAACTCACTCTGTAGACCAGGCTGGCCTTGAACTCACAGAGATCCGCCTGCCTCTGCTTCAGTTCTGGAATTAAAGGCATGCACCACCGTGCCCCACAAGATTATTACTATTATTATTTTGTCTTTTTGAGACATGGTCTCCCTATAGCCCCAGCTGGCCTGGAACTCACTCTGTAGACCAGGCTGGCCTTGAACTCACAGAGATCTGCCTGCCTCTGCTTGAGTGCTGGAATTAAAGGCGTGCATCACTGTGCCCCAAAGGATTAATTTTTAAAAAGATCATGGTGATATATCATTTGCTGACTACAAAGCTAGAGAGAAATTCAGTGACCAATTTTCCAAGGTCATTGCTGACAAAAATCTTGTGAAACATCACTGTTTTGGTGATACTGTCCCAGAAAGGTACTAACTATATCTGAGGACATAGCCACCACAGAAATTAGATAACAGATGTACAACCTTGAATATATTAAAACCCAATCAAATTGTATACTTATGAGTGAATTTGGGGCTTAGTGAGATAGCTTGGGGGTAAAGACACCTGCTGCCAGGGCTGCTGACCTGAGTTTGATCCCTGAGACTCACGTGGTAGACTGTGAGAACTGATTCCTGGAAGTTGTCCTCTGACCTCTACACTCATGCAGAGGCATGAACATAGACACACACACACACACACACACACACACACACACACACAAAACACATAACAGATACAAAAATCTCATTTTTATAAGGAATTAAATTCATGTTAATTATATCTGAACTTGAAAACAGAAAAAAATATTTTAAATCCTTTTTTATAAGAATGTTTAAAAAAAAATGTTCTTTTGGCATATATTAGGTTTCAACCCTTCAGAGACCAAGATTCGAACACCTGATGGGAAAGTATGGCAAGAGGCTGAGTTTCAAAACCTGAGTAGAGAACTGTACCGAGACTTAGCACTTCAGTTTGCAGGTGAGAAGAGATCGTTTCTGTTTTGCTTAGTTTATCATGCATGCCATATAGTTTATAATAGTAAACATGAGATTGTCACCAAACTCAAGATTTTTTTTCCCTTTTCTAAGTGTATCGTATATTAAAGTAGTAGTGGTTTAAGTCAGGTGACTCTCTTAGTGTCTAGGCTTTGCTCCAGGGTTAAAATTACCCTCCATGGCTAATATACAGAAACTTTTTTACTATTTCTAAACTAAGAGACTTTGAGAATCAGGATTGCCTAATTTGAAGGAAATAGAATCTGCTTGATTACTTTCTTTAGCCTCAGAGGTCTTTGAGGTAATTTCTGTCAGCAGATGCAGAAAATAAAGTAAGTGCTCTAGGAAGACTTTTGCTCAGTCTTAGGAAGCTCAGTAAGAGGTAATGTTATTACTGTGATCCTGTTTCCTCTCATTTTCCACAGGTTTGTCTTATTTACAATTCTCTAATATGCATTCCCTTCCTAGGGCACTTACTTTATTTTCTGCATCTGCTGACAGAAATTACCTCAAAGACCTCTGAGGCTAACAAAAGTAATCAAGTAGATTCTATTTCCTTCAAATTAGGCAATCCTGATTCTCAAAGTCTCTTAGTTTAAAAATAGTAAAAGTTTCTGTATATTAGCCATGGAGGGTAATTTTAACCCTGGAGCCAGGCGTGGTAGCACAAGCCTTTAATCCTAGCACTTGCAAGGCAGAGGCAGGCGGATCTTTGTGAGTTCAAGGCCAGCCTGGTCTACAGAGTGAATTCCAGGACAGCTGGTGCTGCAGGGAAGCCCTGTCTCGAAAATACCAAAAGAAAAATAGAAAAAAAAAAATCCTCTGCCTTATTTATTGGTAACACTTCTACGACCACCAGAGGATGCTTGAAACTGGAGAGTGTGAAATCCTATTTATATTTTGTTTTCCCTGCACATTGTTCTGATAACATTTATTTTATAAACTAGACATAAGAGGTTAACTATAATTATTATAGATAACATCCTCAGCATTATAATTTTCTTTATTAAGTTGATAGCTTTTACCTTTTCACTTTATAGAAGCACTGTATGGCTTCTCTTTGGCATAACCCAATTGCCAGAGTCACTATTGTTAAGCTTTGGGGGCATTAGAATAAAGTTGACTTGAAAACAAACTCTTATGTATCACTACAGTGAAAGTTTAATAGCAGAGATGGTACTGCATATCTAATGGGTAGGAAGCCAGTATGGATACTTTAGATAAAGATATGGTTCTCTCTGGCTAGATGGAGCTAGGTATTGAGAGATTTCATCATGCTATTCAGAACAGTGTACAGTTTATGACTTATGAATTGTTTATGTCTGGACATTTCTGTTTAATGTTTTCAGATTGCAGTTGACCTTGGGCAACTGTAACTCCAGAAAGTGAAACCACAGAAAAGAAGGGACTAACTACTGCACTCATTTTTCTTCTTGACGGGGGGACTATTGCACTATTTTTTTCTTAATTCTTACCTGCTTTTCAGATGATAACTCTGTAAAAGAAAAGCCTGCTGAAAAAAGTAAAGAGAAGAAAGTGGTCAAACCAGTACGAAAAATCCAAAAGGCAACACAGTTATCAACTCCTGACTGCAAAACAGGTTAGTTTTCAGTATCATGTATTATGGAAATGGACTCCATATCACTATAAATATCTGTTACCAAATGTTCTCATTGTTAGGAACATGTGAAAATTCAGTACATTATATATGTCATTATATGTATGTTTTGTTGAGGTATAGTTGAAAGCATTAACTGTTTATATTTAGAATATATAATCTGAAAGGTTTCTTTTTTTTTTTTTGGTCTTTTTGAGACAGGGTTTCCCTATAGCCACAGGTGGCCTGGAACTCACTCTGTAGACAAGGCTGGCCTTGAACTCACAGAGATCCGCCTGCCTCTGCCTCCTGAGTGCTGAGATTAAAGGTGTGCACCACCACGCCTGGNAAAAAAAAAAAAAAAAAAAAAAAAAAAAAAAAAAAAAAAGACTCTGGGAATCTGTGAACTCCATATTCTCCATATGTTGGCCCTCTAAAAGCTATTCAGGAAGCTGAGCATGGTGGTGCCTGCCTGTAATCCCAGCCGCTTCGGGAGGCCAAGGCAGGAGAAACTAGAGTTTGAGTTACAAGGCAAGACCTTGTCTGGGGTTGAGGGGGCAGAGGGAGAGAAAAGCAGTTTTCAAGTTCTAGTACTACGTAAGCCTCCCTGGGTTAGGCTGCAGAGAAGCAGTTACAGCAACGTGGGATTAGCCCACTTCCCCGGCATTCCAAAACTCAGCTTTGAGCCAGTGGCCAAAATGAGTGCAGGACCCTGGGCAGCAGTGTTTGTTGACCTCTGTATCCTCACAGAGGTCTGAGTGCCTGCAGTGGTCATCACACTGAGCATGCTGGGCTCCAGCTTAAAAAATTCTAGGAAGGAGCCCAGGGTGGTGGTACATACCTTTAATCCTAGCAAAGAAGGGAATGAAAAGGAAAAGTGATGCTAGTGCGGGTGGGAAGGAGATCATTCTTTTCTGTCACGTGTCATGTACTGTTAGGAGTGAAAGTAAAATGACAGCAGCTTGATGGGAATCCTTTTTTTTATTTTATGTGTATGAATGTACTATCTGCGTGTAGGTCTGTGCACCCGTGTCGTGCAATGCCGCGGAGGTCAGAAGAGGGTGTCAGATTCCCCTGGAACTGGAGTTCTTCTGGAATTGGAGTTACAGACGGTTCTCAGCCACCATGTGGGTGCTGGGGATTGAACCCGGGTCCTCTGCAAGAGCAGTTGGTGCTCTTAACCGCTAGGCCATCTCTCTAGCCCAGGTGATTCTTAAGCTCATCAAGTTAATCATCACATTGTATGTTCAAGATAGTGAATGTATCTCTCACCTAGGAGTTTTTTCCAGTATTATTTTTAATAGGAATTCACCAGAGTAATGATTCTTTTTTTATTTTTATTTTTTTATTTATTTCTGTATGTGTATGAATGTACCATCTGCATGCAAGTGTGTGCACCCATGTCGTGCAATGCCGCGGAGGTCAGAAGAGGGTGTCAGATTCCCCTGGAACTGGAGCTCTCCTGGAATTGGAGTTTCAGATGGTTCTCGGCTGCCATGTGGGTGCTGGGGATTGAACCCGGGTCCTCTGTAAGAGTGGTCGGTGCTCTTAACCACTAGGCCATCTCTCCAGCCCCAGAGTAATGATTCTTAATGTACTTATCTCTCATATGCAAGGGAATTACTTATGATTGCCTTTAGGACACATATCAGAACTTTGGTGGTCCTTGTTAGTAGTGGTCAAATTAGACAAAGACTGCACCAAACTGGAAAAACAAGTAACTTCTACTTCCCTAGTGATTACCCTGTCAACATTTGATCCAGAGTGCTTGAATTTATAACTAGCTTTATTCCTTGGCAAATGAGTTGATTTTAATATGACCTAGTTTCCCCATATGCAAAATGAGAAAACAGCAATATTTATCTCACAGGTTATTTATTGTGAGAACTGGAAGAATTAATAGTAGAAAGTACTTCAGCATCATACCTCATACACTTTTCCATTGTTAGCTGTGACTTCACTAATAGCAGCAGTGACCATTTCTGGCTGTCCTGAAATGTATTCATATTAGGAATTTGGGGCCAAGAAAGAGTAGAAAAAGTTTGAGAACTTAGGACTTCCGGTTTCAAGACACTGTGAATTGATGCATTTACTCATTCCTCAATAATTTTTGAGCACTGTCTATACCAAGTTTAGGTGCTAGCATTGGTGAACAAGATGCATCAGTTCCTGCCTTTGTGGAATAGAGATATAGTTATTACAAAGTATGATATATGCTATGATAAGAGATCACAAGTTCTTTTTTTTTTAATTTTATTTATTTTTGCATGTGTATGAATGGACTGTCTGCATGTAGTTTTGTGCACCTGTGTTGTGCAATGCCTCGGAGGTCAGAAGAGGGTCTCGGATTCCCCTGGAACTGGAGTTCTCCTGGAATTGGAGTTACAGACAGTTCTTAGCCGCCATGTGGGTGCTGAGGATCGAACCCGGGTCCTCTGCAGGAGCAGTCGGTGCTCTTAACCGCTAGGCTATCTCTCCAGTCCCCACAAGGTCTTATATGAACAGTAAGCAACAGTGATGAGCTACTATGTTTGATCTGGCCTCTGTCTTTCAGTTTACACAATGACAACATATTTTGTGATACTCATTAATTTCAAATATCATAACAGAGTAACAGTAGTTTTATGGAAATTATTTTTTTTTTTAAACAAGAACACGAGTTATCTAAGTGTTAACTAATTCTTAAGTTTAAAAATATTTTTTTCTTTTTTTTTTCCGCCAGGCGTGGTGGTGCACGCCTTTAATCCTAGCACTTGGGAGGCAGAGGCAGGCGGATCTTTGTGAGTTCAAGGCCAGCCTGGTCTACAGTGTGAGTTCCAGGACAGCTGGGGCTACAGGGAGACCCTGACTCGAAAAGACCAAAAATAAATAAATAAATAAATAAATAAAAGACCAAAAATAAATAAATAAATAAATAAATAAAATAAAATAAAATAAATATTTTTTTCATGATTGAGTGTGGTGGTGCATACCTTTAATCCCAGCAATTGGGAGACAGAGGCAGGTAGATCTCTGAGTTCAAGGCCAGTCTGGTCTATGTATCAAGTTTCAGGTCAGCTCAGGGTATAAAGGAGACCCTGTTCGAAAAAGACTGAGGCTACAAAGGAGACGCTGGTTGAAAAAGAACAAAAAATTTTTTCATATGTTATTTATTTTAATTTTTTATTTATTTTTGTATGTGTATGAGTGTACCGTCTGCATGCAGGTCTGTGCACCCATGTTGCGTAGTGCTGTGGAGGTCAGAAGAGGGTCTCGGATTCCCCTGGAACTGGAGTTCTCCTGGAATTGGAGTCACAGACGGTTCTCAGCTGCCACGTGGGTGCTGGGGATTGAACCCGTGTCCTCCACAAGAGCAGTTGGTGCTCTCAACTGATAGGCTATCTCTCCAGCCTCCATATGTTATTTATTACTTACTATCAGAGGCATAGTCTAATTCCTTTGCAAGTACTGCATTATAATACAGACTCAGGATCACTAAGTGTGCTATATTAATAATTTAGTAGTGAAAGTCATCTTTTTCTTAAAATGACTGTATGAGACTATTTCAGAAAGCCAAATTTAGAAATAACTACACAGCTAATAAAGAAGCCAGCATTTATAAATAACTACCCAGTGTATTTGTGTTTTTTTGGTTTGAATCAGACAAATAGGCTAAAATTACAAAGAACATATCATCCTATAGAACATAACGTTTCTTATAGGTTGAGCCATAAACATATATTTTAGACTAATTGTTTATGGTTAAATATAATGCAGAAGCATTTCTAAAGTAAACCGGTAGGAAGATGGTTCAGTGGGTAAAAGTGTAGCCACATGACTGAGAACCTGAGTTTACATCCCAAATAAAGGTAGACTGTATAGCATTAGTGCCTGTAATTCCAGTGCTCTTCTAAGGAGATGGGAGGTGGAGACAGCTGAATTCCTGAAAGCTCCATACCAGCTTGCTTCAAATATGCAACAGAAAAACAACTAAGAGTGCTGTCTCACGATGGAAGGTGAAGACAAACACTAGAGGTTATCTTCTGACCTTTACATACCCACCTGCCATATATGTATCTGCATTCACTCACACAAGTCTGTATACACACACACACACACACACACACACACACACACACACATACACACAAAGAGTAAACAGTATGTAGTTATAATTTAACATTTTGTAGTTGATATTTTCTTTTTTTTTTTTTTTTTTTTTTTGTCTTGAGACAGGGTCTCCCTGTAGCCCTAGCTGTTCTGGAACTTGCTATGTAGACCAGGCTGGCCTTGAACTCATAAAGATCTGCCTGCCTCTGCCTGCCGAGTGCTGGCATTAAGGGCATGCACCACCATGCCCGGCTCATTTAAATTTCTTAATTAAACCCTTATAGAAGAAATTTTTAAAATATTTGTTATACCTTTTCATACATCATACATCATTCCCAACCCAATTTAGACTCATTTCTCTTTCCATGCTCCCTACCTCACCCCAGTTCATGCATTCTGGCATACATGTCTTACCTGTTTTTCTGAGTCTTTCCAGAGATTTTTTTTCAAGGCACAGGATTATTGTTTTGCAGAGAACTAGAAAAAACTTTTTTTAATTTTTAAAATTTATCATTTTATTCAGTTAAAAGATAAGCCATAGAGAAAGGGGTAATTACAGTATATCGCCAAAAGGGATGTATGTATTTATTTGTTTTTTGGTCTTTTTTAGACAGGGTCTCCTCGTAGCCCTAGCCTGGTGTGGAACCTGCTATGTAGACCAGGCTGCCCTTGAACTTACAGATATCTGCCTGCCTCTGCCTCCTGACGGCTAGATCAAAGGTGTGCACTGCAATGCCCAGCTATAAGGATTTTATTTAAAAAAAATATTTATTCAGAATCAAATGAGACAGGAAAGACAGGCATGGAATGAGAAACTCTTACTAACCATGAGAGAAGAGCCGTCTTCCCCATCATCAGCCAGTGTTCCAAGCACTTGGAAGGCTAAGGCAGGGTAGTCATCTTGAGTTTCAGACTAGTCTGCATGACATGACAGTTCCCAGGCCAGCCAGGACTACAGCATGACACTTTGTATTTAAAACAAAATGAAGAACAGTGAGAGTAAAAGTTTTGGTGGTAGAGGAAAAGGCTTAAAAACATGCCCCAGCATTGAATCCTGAGTGCCAGGGGGTACTCATGGGAGAAAACACACTGTAAATTCAGCACCCTCCTTGAAGTATCAAGAATCATTATTATTTGTACTTTTTCAAAGCTTTTTATACTTATTTGAGATGTGGAGGCAAATCATGATTTAAACAGGGCCTGCAAGATGTTGCAGCAGGTAAAGGCAATTGTCATCAAGTGTGACAACCTGAGTTTGATCCCTGAGACCCATATGATGGAAGGAGAGAACAAACTCCCTCAAGTTGTTTTTTGACTTGTGGCCACAACCCCCTCCCCCCGTTCTCTGGTACCGAGGGTAAGTGCAACTAACTGAGCAAGAACCACTTCAGGAGCTCGTCAGAGGGCGAAACTCAGAACTGTTTTCCAGTACAGGATATATAGGAAGCTTCTACCAATCAGCACAGAGAACATCAGAGCACATCCAGTCATTGAAAATGTCAGCCTAATTATGCAGTTATATAGTCCTCAGCCTGCACATGCTTCTATGTGCAACATGCTTACATGCTGTTTACAAGCTCAGCATAGGGGGCAACTAATCACGATGAGGGGACTGCATGCACCTGTTGCTAGGAAGGGCACCATGTTGATGGTGCAGCAGGAAATTCAGCAACGAGGCTCATAATCAGGCCCGGGAGTGGCCTACACATCCCCTTTTTTATTTACTTATAAGTCACCCCGAGGAGGGGAGACAGGGAAGCCTGTTGGTAACACTTTATGTGCTTGAATAAGACTCAGCGTCTTGACCTTCCAGTTGTCTCAGGGCCACCTGGGCCCAAGATAGGGGCCTGAGTGGGGACATGTTCGTGCACAATTTCAGCCAACATTGCTATCTCTTGCCGTTCTGCCCTCACCCTAGATCAAAGCAACCTAATGCAACTAGGCCAGACCAGAAACACAATTACCCAAAGAAAGAGTTTGAAGGAGTCCCATCATGTGCAACATGGCTTCTAATAAGGTTGCATGAATGTCCAATTGAGTCTGTAACTTTGCCATGCTTAGCCTAACATACTCGAGGGAGGCGGCAACAGTGTCGAACCCTTCTGATGTCACCGATGACAGGTTATGGAGGGCTTGCGCTTGAGCTATTTGGTTGGAGATAGTTGGAGACAGCTGAGCCAATCGGCTTGTTTGGCTCGATGCAAGAGGCCCATAAGCAGGAGTCCTGCATCTGATTGTTAGCCATCTAGAAAGAAAACATATTTCCCTTCTCCAAGGGTATAATTAGTAAAGCAGTTGGTGGCTGGGCGTGGTGGCGCACGTCTTTAATCCTAGCACTTGGGAGGCAGAGGCAGGTGGATCTTTGTGAGTTCAGGGCCAGCCAGGTCTACATAGTGAGTTCCAGGACAACTGGGCCTACAGGGAGACCCTGTCTCAAAAAGACCCCCCTCCCCCCAAAAAAAGTAAAGCAGTTGGTGATGTTTAATGGAAATGAGAAAGAAACCAAGGGGCAAAGAGAAAAAAGTGGCATTACTGGAGTGTGACCTCTTGTGGCAGGAGAAGGAATGGCCACACTCCTCTTGCAGTGGAGCTGTAGCTTGACCATCATTTGTTTTGTTTTCAAAATTATGTTGCAGGATTTCCTGCTATAGGAGTAGTTCTTACATAATCAGAATAGGTATCCTCAGTAACATGCAAAAACCTGAGATCCATTTGTTGGCCCCCAGGCCCCCTCCCAACCACCCAGCTCTAACTAGCTGACCCTAACCGCCTGTCCTTGAACTGACCCTAACCTGACCATTTGTCCCTAACCCGTGCCTGATTTGTCCCTGACCATTTGTCCCTAACCATCTGTCCCTAATCATCTTTTCCTCTCTTCTTTAAGGCAAGGGCCCAAAGGCTGAAACAGTACACAGGTGCCTGAAGTTCTAGACTAATTTGCTTGTCTTGACTCATCCTTAATGACTGTGTGATACAGAAAAACACAAAAATGTTCCCAAAATCTTCATTAAAATTGGACCAAGATTTTAGTTTATCTTTTTGGAAGCTTATTTTAGACATGGTCCCCTAGCAGCGGCTGTCTTCACACTCAATACCTAGACCAGCCTGGCCTCAACCTCCCACTGAAGTCCACCTGCCTCTGCCTCCAGAGAACTGGAACTAAATCCCACGTTATTTAGTTCATCTCCAAAAAGTTTTAAAGCAGATAAAGATGAAGGGAGGTGACAAAGGTCTTAAGAGTAAGGAAGAGTGGTCTCTAGTCTACCCTACCATGCCCAAAATGGCTACCAGGTGGTGAGTTAGTTCCCCAGCAGGTGAGGGCTCATGGGGGGGGGGTAACTGCCTCCAGGGGCCAAGAAATGAAGTATGCCCCTTGTCCAATGAGCATGAGCCTCATCCTCTTTGATGGCCTTCTTTAGCTCTGACAGGGATTGAGGGGTATGGGGTTACCATGGCAGAGGGCATCGTGGTGCTGGAAAAGCATGGACAGTGGCTGCTGATGGTGATGAAAAGGACTCCTGTGAGGGAAAGCCCATCCAGCCTGCCGGGGGGGGGGGTCCCTCCTCAGCCCATTCCTGGTCCCTTTGCTTGCAAAGGAGGCAAGACCAGGGGGTATTGGGCTCCTCGGGGTTAACAGGGTGGCAAGGAAGGATATGAAGATGAAGTGGTGGTGGGGTGGGGCATTCAAGGGTGGTGACTCCTCCCTTGCTGAGTCCGATATTGGTACAGCACCCTTTCTGTTTCTTGCTCAATCTGGAGCTGCTTTTAAGGCAAATCTGTCGGGCAGCTCCTTAGGGGCATCAAGCAGTTTCTTTGCCTTTGGCCCTGCATGCAGCCTTGTGGCCTCCCACTCTCGATCCTGTTCCCTTTCCTGTTCAACCAAGGGGCAGAATCTAGCAGGGTCTTTCACATGTCCTGGGCCTGACTTTGACTAATTTCCACTCCTTGCGACCGGAGCAGAGCATGCAGGTAAATTGATCTGGGGGGTCACTTGGTGTGACCATGAATTGCCCACTGAGCGACCACTTACCTGACACTCCAAGCTTGCTGCAGGCAAATGGTCTGGGGGGAGTCATTTGGTGTGACAATGAATGACCCGTCAAGGGGATCACTTACCCGAAACTCCAGGCTTGTGTAAGGTCTGAGGTTCCCTGTTTGGGTGCCACATGTGGGCCTTCTCTGCTGGCAGTTGGCCCACTCTACTGAGGGAAGTGCAACTGAGCAAGAGTCACTGCAGGAGTGCATCAAAACTCTGTTTTCCAGTAGAGGGTATATAGGAAGTTTCTACCAATCAGCACAGAGCATCACAGCACATTCAGTCATTGAAAACCTAATCATGCAGTTACATAGTTCTCAGCCTGCACATGCTTCTGTGTGCAACATGTTTACATGCTTTTTACAATTTCAGCACAGGGGGCAACTAATCACGATGAGGGGACTGCATGCAGCTGTTGCCAGGAAGGGCACCATGTTGATGGTGCAGCAAGAAATTCAGCAACGTGGCTCATTATCAGGCCCGGGAGTGGCCTACACCCCCCAATTAAGTAAAAGTAAAAAATTTAAAATATTTAAGCAAACTCTTAACCAATTTTGATGACATACAGTTCAAAATACATTTTTTTTTTTTTTTCGTTTTTTCTTTTTTTTTTTTTTTTTTTCTTGTTTTTTTGTTTTGGCTGGCCTGGAGCTCACCTCGTAGACCAGGCTGGCCTTGAACTCACAAAGATCCACCTGTCTCTGCCTCCCAAGTGCTAGGATTAAAGGCGTGCGCCACCACGCCCGGCTCAAAGTACATTTATAATAGCTTATAGATTTTATTAGGAGATAAGCCCAAGATTAGTTTCAAAGAGTATATGACCAAATAAATATACTTCTTAGAGCTAAAAATGTAAGTTTTAAATTGAGTGTGATGTGTATTTTAGGCAGTAGTCATCTGATAAGTACATCTTCTTGGCGAGATGGACAAAAATTAGTGAAAAAGATTCTGGGACCTGCACCCAAGATGGAGCAAAAAGAACGAAGACCAGCTTCAAGTGACAGAAGTGGAAGAGAAAGAACTACTAAGTGTGGTGAGGGGATATAACTAAAACTGTTCAGAAAAAATGTTTGTTTAAGTACTTAGAAGACAAAAATATGGATTTGGTTTATAACTGTTGATGTAGCTCAGAAAGAGAAAGTGTTCTAGTGAACTTGGATAGATAGTACCTCTTGAAGAAAAGGTATTTTTCTCAGGAGTGTGTAGTCAGTTTTGGCAGGATTTGTCGTAGGTTTAGGACTCTTAAGTTTAACCTTCACATTCACTGCTTTGTTTGCTTACTTGTTTTTTGAATTCATTAATGCTGTTTAGGTAGTTTGGGGGCTAGAAAGGTGGCTCAGTGGTTAGTGTACTTGCCATGCAATGTGAAGACCAGTGTTTGGATCCCCAGAATATACGTAAATATTTGATGGGCATGGCAGCCTCCGCTTGTAATTCCAACCTCAGAAGGTAGAGACAAGGGGATCCGTAGAGCAAGCTGGCTGACAAGACTAGCCATATAGGTGAGCTCTGAGTTTAGTTGAGAGATCCTGCCTCTTAATAAAGTAGAAGAATGATAGGGGCCTCCACATGCATGCACATGAACAGCATACTATGCATGAACACTTACACACATGCAAACATGCATGTACACAGATATACAACCTCCCTCCCAAATAGTAAAAAGTAATTATGTTTTCCATAAATACTAACTTTAAGAAATTAAATATAAATCTCCCAGGCCAGATTTCCTTTCCAGCAGCAAAATTTGCCTCAGTTAGTTTGATTTCTTGGAATCAACTTAGTAAGAAATGTGATCTCAACTATTATCTAATATATAGATGTGAATATATAATTTGTGTTTCTTTTTCTTCATTTTCTTTAATCTTTCAGCTAAATTCCTTTGGATTCTCAATCTAAAACGATATAAGCAAATTAATTGGTAAAGTGGTTGTTTGCACATATACTCCATCGTGTTCTGCCATTCATTGGAGAATTACAGAGGCTTGACCTTTAATCAGTAAATACTGAGTGTTCTATAGGTAGTACGTAGTGCTTTAAGTTCTAAGAATTCATAATAAGCAAAATAGACCATGGTCCCTGGCTACATTGAGGATGCATTTATTTGAATTGAAGGAAACATACATTTTTACAATGCTTCTTGTTGACGTTGTTCTTGTTCTCTAAAAATGGGTTAAAATATTCAAAATAGGGGCTGGAGAGAGAGCTGCTCTTGCAGAGGGCCCAGGTTCAGTTCCCAGTACCAACATGGTAGCTAACAACTATCTGTAACTCCAGTTCCAGGGGATCTGACACCCTCTTCTGACCTCCACAGGCATTCCATGACACAGGTGTACTTGCATACATGCAGGCAATACACTTATACATATAAAATAAAAAATGATATTTAAAAAATAATCTTTAAAAACATTTGGAAATTTGTTTTTTAGGTATTATTAAAACGTGGTATTAAAAATGTGGTATTAAGCCAGTTTTAAAACTTTTTATGCCACAGGAATCTAAACTTTCAGAAACTCTGTGACAAACTCATCTAAATATGATGCCATTTAATTGTGAAGTGAGTCACCGTATAGAATTTTGTTTGGAATTTTCAGAAAAATTAATATTTTCAGTGCTTTTATTGGTGGCATTTGGTGCAGTTTTATCTTTTTCACAGCATTTTAAATGATTGTGTTAGATTCCTAAAGAATTTTCCTGATTTTTATTTGTTTGTTTTGCTTTTTGTTGTAGTTTGGAGGCAGGGTTTCATGTAGCCCAACCTGGCCTCAAACTGTCAATGTAGCTGAGGATGTCTATGAACTCCTGGTTCTGTAGCCTATATCCCTTGAGTGTTGATATTACAGGTGTATGTTATTATACCTGGCTATTTTATTTAAATCAAGATGGCTTCTAAAAAGACTTGATGTTTAACAACTTTTGTTTGAATGGAGAAAAGAAATGATAACTCATGTTATCATTTAATAATGTGCATGTGTGAGAGAAATAATAGTGTTAAATACTCCCATTAAGCTTAAGATTTGTCCTTTTTACAGAAATATTAAAAGATGCATTATAAAAAAATACAAGGAAGAGTATAGTTTTTCAGAAGATTGAAATTCTTTTTTACAACATTATTTGGAAGACTATAGGATATTTGTATCTGACTTTAAAATAAAGTGAAATTCTGTAATTTTCTTATTCATGCAATATAGGAATGAATATAGAATTTTAATATATTAATAACAGTTTGTACATTGCAGGGGTTTATATTGGAAGAGCAGAATCTGACCCCAGGTTGGATGTTGCACATAGACATCTTCCACGAAACTCAGAGCGTTCAAGAAGTAGTGCTCGGTCTGAAAATAATATAAAGAAATCACCTCCATCCCTTCCAGACAATAAACAGGAGGAACAGGCGACCTTAAACAAAGACTTTTTGCCAGTTGAAATTCGTGGCATTCTGGATGACTTACAGCTGGATTCTGCAGCTCAGCCTGCGAGGCAAGAGACTGGAGAATTACAGAATGTGAAGTCATCAGCACCTATACAAGCTCCTCGGAGTCATAGCCCAGTGAAAAGAAAGCCTGAGAAAATAACAGCTAGTGAGGACCCTCCTGTGATTTCCAAAAAGCGCCATTATGACACAGATGAGGTACGACAGTACATTGTTAGACAACAGGAAGAAAGGAAAAGAAAACAAAATGAAGAGAAGAAGGCCCAAAAGGAGGCTACAGAACAGAAGAACAAACGATTACAGGAACTCTACAGGAAGCAGAAAGAAGCCTTTACTAAAGCAAAAAATGTGCCTCCTCCTGATCCTTCAGCTCCTAGGCGACTACAGGACACTTACTCCAAATTGCTATTAGAAAAGACTTTGCTTGAAGAGCCAGCTCATCAGCATGTTGCCCAGGAAACACAGGTAGTAGTAATGAAACACAAAGGGGGTAATTCACAGTAAGGGAAAGCTTGCATGCTGTACAAAGTATTTAAATATTATCTATCATCCCTAGGATTCAAACATGCTCAGATAAATAACAATCAATGCCTTGGGTGAAATTTATTGAATGCAAAGAATAATATGAAAAAGATGATGGAAAATAAGAGCTGAAGAGTTTCCAACATGGATTATTACCAGTCTCTTTTCTGTCTTGTTACTGTATTCCTACCTAGTTTTCATTTTAGCTCTGAGCACATACTTAGTACATAATACTTAACTAGATTATGTTAATGAAATAGTTTTGTGCTCTGTGTTGGCATTAGGGAGTATCCTTGTGCTAATGTTTTTAAAAATAATAACGGGTTTGTCGCACATATTATATACCGTTTAAAAAGCTTCAGCCAGTCTGGTCTACGTAGTGAGTTCCAGGACAGCTGGAGCTACAGGGAAACCCTGTCTCAAAAAGACCAAAAATAAATAAGTAAATAAATAAATAAATAAATAAATAAATAAATAAATAAAAAATAAAAAGCTTCATTCATAGGCTTAACCTTCAGTAAATCCTCATAACCCTGAGGTTAGGTTGTTGTTGTTATTATTAGATGAAAAAACCTGAAGTTTATAAAAAGGATGCTATTTTATTCTAGTCATGCAGTTAGTATTAGGTGTCTGTCTTAGTTTCTTTCTCTATTGCTGTGATTAAAAACCGTGATAAAAGCAGCTTAAAGGAGAAAGTATTTGTTGTGGCTCACAGTTCAAGGGTGTGGAGGTCAGAGCAGCAATAACTTAAAGTAGCTGGTTATATCACATCCATAATCAGAAAGCAAAGAAGGATGGATGCATGCTGCTGCTGAGCTCTTTGTCCACTAAAGTAGTCCATCATCCTAGGGAATGGTGCCATTTCCTAGTGGCCTGTCTTCCCAGCTCTGTGAACACAGACAGGCATGCCTAGAGGCCCACCTCCCAGGTGACTCTAGATTGTCAAGTTGACAGTTATCACTATTCCTTAAGTTAAACATGTGGGTTTGGTTGTTTTTAAAATATTTTATTATTTTTTTAATTATTTTTTGTGTGTATGAGTGTATTGCCTGCAGGTATGTAAGTGCACCCATGCCTTGCAATGCCCTCGGAGGACAGAGGAAGGTGTCAGATTCCTCTGCACTATGTCAATATTCTTGTTGGATTTTAGATGTTTGGCTATTAATTGTAATGGTTGTTTTGTTTGGTTTTCTACAGTGCTAGAGATCCAGTCTATATGCTTGTGAAGTGCTAGGCCAGCACCCTGCCACTGAGCTGTACTCCAGATTCCTGCAGTGATTGTTTTTAAGGCAAACTAAATATGAAGTGGCTCTGAGGGGGGGGGAGCCTCTCTTTTTATAATTTTTTTAAAAAGTAGATTGATGTGTTTCTTACATGCAGATATCTTTGTGATCAGAGTTAGATAAATTTGATGTGCTTTTCTCTTAGGCCAGACCTGCTTACCAGCCATCTGGAGAATCTGATAAAGAAAACAAAGTACAAGAACGCCCACCAAGTGCATCTTCTAGTAGTGACATGTCCCTGTCTGAACCTCCACAGCCTCTTACCAGGTAAAAATAATAAAAGGAGAAAAAAAATGATTAAGGCTTTCTTCTTATGAAATATAATACAGTAATCTATGCTCATTGAATTTGGCTAACTAGTCTTTGTTGTAAGCAAGGGGGCAGATAGATTTAGAATTTGGTGGATGTCTTTTTTTTTTTTTTTTTTTTGGTCTTTTCGAGACAGGGTCTCCCTGTAGCCTCAGCTGTCCTGGAACTCACTCTGTAGACCAGGTTGGCCTTGAACTCACAAAGATCCGCCTGCCTCTGCCTCCCAAGAGCTAGGATTAAAGTGGTGGATGTCTTTTAACTGATGCCTAAGCATGGTATACAGCTATCTTTACTATGCTCTACTCTGGTTTTTCAGTTTTCCAGCCCTTTAAATTAGTGTCACTATCAATTCCTCATGTGGTTGGAAGCACTCTTGTCTTTTCTGAACCAATCATAAGGTTTTTTGGATAGATGAATGAATCACAGTGAAAGATAATAATAACCACTGGGAGAAGAGAAAGATTTTAAAACTTTCTGAGAATGGTTAGATAGAAATCAAATCTCTTCTAATTTGGAGTTAATACACATGGTCTTTTCACTTCAGAGAACTATAATATTCCTAACATTTATTATTTCTTAGTTTCTAAGCAAGGATCTAAGTATATTCTGTGTTTATATCTGCTTTAATTTTTATAATTCCTTAAGTTAAATACTGTGTTTGGGTTTTGGTTGTTTTTAAAAAAAATTTTTTTTTCTTTTTTTTTTATGGGTGTGGGTGTATGTGTGAGTGTATAGCCTGCATGTATGTAAGTATGCAGTGCCCTTGGAGGACAGAGGAGGGCATTAGATTCCCTTGCAACTGTAGTTACAGACAATTGTTAGCCGTCATGTGGGTGGTGGGAATTTATCCTGGGTCCTCTGTGAGAGCAGCTAGTACTTTTAACTGCTGAGCCATCTCTCTAGCCCTGGGTTTTGGTTGTTTGTATTTGGCTTTATTTGTTTTATGGTGCTAGGATCAAGCTTAGGGCCTTGTGTATTCTAGGCATGTGATCTTCTACTGAGGCATATCCACAGCCCTAAGCACTGTTGTTATTATTGTTCCACAGAAGAGGTAATTGAGGTCTAGACTGTGATTACCTTTCCCAAAGTCGAAACATTAGTGATAAAGTGGGTTTGAACCTAGGCAATCTGACTTTATAAGCCAGTGAGTGCTCTTAACATATACTTACTAACAATAAGTGTAATGTTTCATATGGTTTGTTTTAATGTTCTAAACATTTTAAGCTTAAATCATGAATTAGCATTTTTTATTTTATTTTATATATTTTAAAATTTTATTTACTTTTTAAAATGTGTATGAGTGTACTGTCTGCATGTAGGTTTGTGCATCCGTGTTGTGAAATGCCACAGAAGTCAGAAGAGTGTCTCGGACTCCCATGGAACTGAAGTCAAAGATAATTCTTAGCTGCCATGTGCGTGCTGGGGATTGAACCCGGGTCCTCTGCAAGAGTAGTCGGTTCTCTTAGCTGCTAGGCCATCTCCCCAGCCCTGAATTAGCATTTTTATTATGATTACTTTTGGAATTAGTAATATTTCCCATGTCATAATTGTCAGATTTATTATGGAGTCATGCCTTCAATTTTTGTCTTTCTCTGAGTTTCTTTCTAGTTCTACAGGTTATTCAGTATTACAAACTGAACCAAACCAAACCAAACCAAAGTCTATTATTAGACTGTACTACTTTGTTTTTTTTTATTATTAATTTTATTTATTTCTGTATGTGTATGAATGTACTGTCTGCATGCAAGTTTGTGCACCTGTGTCGTGCAATGCCGCGGAGGTCAGAAGAGGGCGTCGGATTCCCCTGGAACTGGAGTTCTCCTGGAATTGGAGTTTCAGATGGTTCTCGGCCGCCATGTGGGTGCTGGGGATAGAACCCTGGTGCTCTGTAAGAGCAGTCGGTGCTCTTAACCGCTAGGCCATCTCTCCAGCCCTAGACTGTACTACTTTGTACCAGTTCCTCTTCCTCTTTCCTTCTCTCCCTTCCTTCTCTTTTAAATTTTTAGAGTTTTTGAGTTAAAAATTATATATTTTAAAAATACTATGTGGTTTTTCAATATATGTATACATTGTGTCTCTTTTTTAAATTTATATATATTTTTTATCAAATCTAGACCCGTGTCCCCCACCCTATCCCCCCACCCCACCAGAGCTCATGCATTTGCCCCAAACTCTTTCATATCTTTCTCAGTCCTTTTCAAATATTCTTCATGTGGAAGTGACTGTTTTGAGCAGTCACCATTTTCAGTCAGTTCTTTGCTGCAGTCCTTTCTGTTGTTTGTTGTTGTTTCCAATATGCATCACTCCCAACTGCTTGGACCAACAGCTCAAGGGGCCGTGCACCGAGACATACTTACAACTAGGTAATTGGCACTAGACTCCACAGCTTGAGGGATACATTCGTCGTTTGTTTTTCTGGGGACTGTGTTACTTAAACTTGCAGGCATGATGTCCCCTATAGCTCCAGCTATTTTTCTGCAAAGTTCATGATGTTCATCTTTCTTTAATGTTGGCATAGAACTCATTGTGTAGATGTACTACATTTTCTCTATCATCATCAGTTGAAGGGATCTTGGTTTGTTGTTCAAGCTCCTTGCTATTGAGAGCTGAAATAAACATGGACGTGCATGTCTATCTGCGGTGGGTTGAGTCTTGAGGGCACATGCCTAGCGTTCGTTGGTATGGCTGGGTCGGGTGGCAAGTCTATTCCAAGTCTTCCAAGTGTACTCCACACTACTTTCCATACGTGGCTGCTACCAGTCTTCCATTCCACCAGCATGGATGAGTGTTCCCCTTTCCATCCAACCTCTCCAGCACTGGTATATTTGTTTCTTGATCCTAGCCAGTCTTATTGGAGTAAGATGGAATCTAAAGTGGTTTCCATTGCATTTCCTTAATGCTTAGTGATGTTGAACAACTTCTCTAAGGTGTTTCTCAGACAATCTCTAATTCCTCACTTGTGAAGTCTATGTTAAGCTCTTGTGTCATTGTTTTTTTTCTTCTTGTTTTTTGAGTAGTTCGTGTATTCTGGCAATCAATGCTTTGTCAGATGTATCTGCAAGTGAAGGTTTCCTCCCACTCTCCACTCAGTGGGGTTTCTCTTCACTTCCTTGATTTTTTCTTTGGATGTACAGAAGCTTTTGTGTTTAATGAGGTCCCATTCGTTAATTGTTCGATCTTAATCTTGCGCAGCTGCTGTTTGACTTCGGCAGTCTTTTTCCTCACGCAGAGTATTGTAGTCTTGCTGCAACCTTTTTCTTTATAGCCTCAGAGTTTGTGGTTTCACATTGAGGTCTTTGATCCATCTGGAGTTGGACTTTTGTACAGGGCGAAAGTAGGGTTTATTTTCATTCTCTACAAGTGGTGATCCGTTTTGCCAAACCCATTTGCTGAAAGATGCTGTCTTTTTCTCCATTGTGTCTCTGGCCCCCTTGTCAAATAATGGAGATGGTACATTGTTATGTGCTCAGGTTTGATCCTTCAGTTTTGTTCCATTGGTCAAAAGGTCTGATTTTGTTCCCCGCTTACCAGGCTGTTTTTATGACTTGTAGCCCTGTAGTATTCGTTTGAAAGTCTGGTTTATAGAGGGGGTGCGGGTGGTGAGGGGGTGGCGGGGTGGGGTGATGGTGGGCGGGGGGGAGGGTGGGGTTTTGGGTTGGTTTGGGTGGGTGTGGTTGGGTTGGGGGGGAGGGGGGGGGTGTGGGGTGGGCGGGTGGGAGGGGTGGTGGGGGGGGGTTGTGGTGGGGGGGGGGGGCCTGGGGGTGTGGGGGGGGGGGGGGGAAGGGGGGCGTGGGGGGCGGGGTGGGGCGTTGGTGGTCCGTGGGGGTGTTGGGGGGGGGGGGTGTGGGGGGGTGGTGGGGGTGGGTGGGGGGGTGGGGGGGGGTGGGGGGGGGGTGGGGGGATGTGGGGTGTGGGGGCGGGGGGGTGGTGGGTGGGGGGGTGGTGGGGGGGTGGTTTGGGGGGGTGGGGGGGTGGGGGTGTGGTAGGTTTTGGGGGTTTTGGGGGCTGGTGGGGGGGGTTTGGGGGTTTTTTTTTTTTTTTTTTTTTTGTTTTTATTTTGTTGGTGGTGGTGGCGGTGGGGGGGGGGGTGGTGTGGGTTGGGCGGGGGGGAGGGCTGTGGGGGGGTGTGTGGGCGGGTGGGGGTGGGTGTATGGGGGGGTGGGTTGGGGTGTGGGGGTTGGGGGGGGGGGGTGGGGGGTGGGTTGGGGGGGGGTTGGGGGGTTGGGGGGGATTGGGGGGGTGTTGGGGGGTGGGGGGGGGGGGTGGGTGGGGTGGGGGGGTGGGGGGGGGGGGGGCGGGTGGGGGGGGGGGGTGGGGGGGGTGGTGGGGGGTGTTTTTTGTGCTGTCGGGGGGGGGGGTGGTTTGTGGGGGGTGTGGGGTGGGGTCGGCGGGTGGTTGTGGGGGTGGTGGGGGGTTGGTTGGTGGGGGGGGGGTGGGGGTGTGGGTGTTGCAGGGGGGGGGGTGGGGGGGGGGGGGGGGGTTTGTTGGGTGGGGGGTGGGGAAATTTCGTGGGGGGGGGTGGGTCTGGGGGGGGGGGGGGGGGGGGGGGGTTGGGGGGTTGGGTGGTGGGTTGCCGGTGGGGGGGGGGTTGTTGGGGGGGGGGTGTTGGGTGGTGGGGGGGTGTGGGTGGCGTTGGTTGGTGGTTGGTGTTTGGGGGGGTGTGGGGTTCGTGTTGGGGTGTTGGGGGTGGGGGTTGGTGGGGTGGGGTGTGGTGGTGGGCGGTTTGGTGGGTTGGGGGGGTTGTATGGGGTGTTTGGGGGGGGTGGGGGGGGGGTGGGGGGGGGGGTGGTGGTGGGGGGTGTGGTGTTGGGGTGGGGGGTTTGGGGGGTGGTTGGGGGGGTGGTGTGGATCCCCCTTGTAGCTCTTTTCACTAGGGTTTTTGTTTTGGCTATTCGGGGTCTTTTTGTTTTTCCAAATGATCTAAGGACCTTTTTTTCAAGCCTGTGAAGGAAAAACTCCTGGGGATTTTGCTTGGGATTGCATTAAAATTATAGAAGAGTTTTCGGTAGGATGGACATTTTTTTTTTTTTTTTTAAGGTTTTTTTTTTTATTAATTTTATTTATTCTGTATTGTGTGCACATGTTTACTGTCTGCGTGCACAGTTCTAGTTTGTGCACCCCGTTTCGTGCGTGCGTGGAGGTCAGAAGAGGGAGTTTCGGCTCCCTGGAACTGGAGTTCTCATGGCATGGAGTTTCAGACGGTTCTCAGCCGCCATGTGGGTGCTGGGGATGAACCCCGGTCCTCTTCAAGGACTGCGGTCAGTTGCTTCTAACCGCTAGGCCATCCTCTCCAGCCCCCAGGCTGGACATTTTACTAGTGTTAATTTTTCCCAATCCTGGCATTTTTGGGAAGAGGGTCGGTTTCTCCATCTTCTGATGTCTTCTTCTAAATTTCTTCTTCTAACAAGGTGTTTTTTAAAATTTTTTGTGTAGAGATCCTTGGTGTCTTTTTCTAGGTTTGTTCCTTTAGGTACATCTATTGTTTTTGCCAGACTTACTGTGCGTGGCGAAGGTCTCCTTGAATTCTTTGTCCAGTTGCTTGTTCTTGGTGTAAAGAAAGGCCATTGATTTTTTTTTTTTTTTCAGGTTAATTTTGTATCCTGCCATTTTGCTGAAGCTGTTAATCATTTCTAGGAGCTTTCTGGTGGAGGTTTTAGCATCTCTTAGTACTCTTTAGTACTCCCTTAATTTCCTTTTCTTGCCTTATTTCTCTAGCAAAGTGTTTCAAGCACTATATTGAAAAGGACTGATGATGACAGGGCAGCCTTGCCGAGTTCCTGCCTTTAAAGGGAATGTTTCTGTCATTTCCCCATTTAGGATGATATTGGCTGTGGGTTTCCTGTATATGGCTTTGATTACATTGAGGAATGATCTCTCCAATCCAATTCCATACTCTTTTTTAAAAAAATTATTTTGCATTTCTTTTTTCACTATTTTTATTATATTTATTTATTTATTTATTTATTTATTTATTTATTTATTTATTTTGGTCTTTTTGAGGCAAGGTCTCCCTTTAGCTCCAGCTGGCCCGGAGCTCACTATGTAGACCAGGCTGGCCTTGAACTCACAAAGATCCTCCTGCCTTTGCCTCCCAAATGCTGGGATTAAAGGCCTGCACCATGGCACCGGGCCCTTTACTCTTTTTTGTTTTTTTTTGAAGTGTGTATGTATTCTTTTTATTTTTTTGTTTTTATTTTTGAGACAGCATGGATGCTTAACCATAATTTCAATTCAATTATAATTTTTTAACAATATGTATTTTTTTAAGACAGGGTCTTCCGGTAGCCCCAGCTGGCCTGGAGCTCACTATTTAGACCAGGCTGTCCTCCATCTCACAGATAATCTGCCTGCCTCTGCCTACTGAGTGCTGGGATTAAAGCTGTCAGCTGTCATGCACTACATGTATTCTTGGAATTAGAAAATCGAATTTAAAAAAATGAGGACTTGGACTGAGATAGAGTGCTTGCCTAGCATAAGCAAGGCCCTGGATTCAATTCTCAGCACTGAAAAAAAGAGAAAATAATAGTTGTGAATTACTGCATTAACTAGTATATTGTGACTTTATTTCTAGAAGAGACTTGATGGAACCTACATGGATGCAGCCTGACAGATTGAGCCCACAAGCTCACAGTTCTCAAGCACAGCCTTTTGTTGGAACAGCTGAAAATTTACTCTCCCATCTCTTGAATCTTGACCATGTAGGATTGCACAAGGATTTTGAATCTATCTTACCATCCAGGAAAAATCATAATATGGCTTCAGGACCGTTAACTTTTACACCTCAACCGTATCAGACCTCACAAGCTCCTCCTCCAGATGCCTTGTTAAAACCTAGTTCCAGCCAATATAAGAGTAAACTGGATCGTATTGAAGCATTGAAAGCAACAGCTGCTTCTCTGTCTAGCAGGATTGAAAGTGAAGCCAAGAAACTAGCTGGGGCCCATATTAACTATGGATCAGTGTGGAACAATGAGTGTGATGTGAAGCAAGCCCCTCAAGAGGATGGACCTTGGACTACACCCTTAAGTCCACCTGTGAAAGAAGACATTGAAGATGTTTTCTCTGCCCGAATTAAAAAGATGCTGGGAACCTGTGTATCTCATGCAACTTTTGATGATGATCTTCCTGGTGTAGGCAACCTTAGTGAATTTAAAAAGCTTCCTGAGATGATCAGACCTCAGAGTGCCATATCAAGCTTCAGAATGAGATCCCCTGGTCCCAAACCAGCAGGACTGCTGGCACAGTTGTGTAAGAGGCAGAGTGACTCTTCTAGCTCTGACATGCAAGCCTGCTCTCAAGAAAAAGCCAAAATGTCCCTTGGTTCCAGCATAGACTCTGTTAGTGAAGGGCCTCTTCTTAGTGAAGGGAGTCTTTCTGAAGAAGAAGGAGGCCAGGTTGGAAGGCCCGTTTTGAAGATAGCAGAAATCTTAAAAGAAAAAGAATTTTGTGCTGGAGAGAGAAATTCTTATGAGCCCATCAAAGAGTTTCAGAGGGAAGCTGAGAAATTCTTGCCACTTTGGGGGCACATAGGTAGCACACAAAGCAAAGGACCATGGGAAGAATTGGCAAAGGGAAGTCCTCATAGTGTCATTAATATTTTTACCAAATCATATCAGTTATATGGAAAAGGTGAGAAAAGTAAAGACTTAAATGAAATTACCTTAAGACCAATTATTTCATATTTCAGAATCTGCACTAAAGGACATCAACTCTAAGGGTCATGGAGTCTTACTCTGTATGTAGACCAGGCTGGCCTTGAACTCACAGAGATCTGCCTACCTCTGCCTCCCAAGTGCTAGGATTAAAGGTGTTTGCCACCACACCCGGCTCTTACCATTAGTCTTCTTGTCCCAGTCATGATAACCATATAACTTGTCAAATTATTTAGCCACAGTGTTTATAGTTTCATTTTCAAGTTTTATTTTTATTTATATTTTTTTTTTTTGGTCTTGTGTCCCCAGCTGTCCTGGAACTTGCTATGTAGACCAGGCTGGCCTTGAACTCACAGATATTCATCTGCCTCTGTCTCCTGAGTTCTGGGATTGAAGGCATGTACTACCACACCCAGCCCTAAGTATGCTTCATAAGACAGTGACTTATGAACAATTGAAATAATAGGTGGTAACATTTCTAATATGGAAATTGGAATAGTGTTTGTGAGAACTAATTTTAGTAGCAGAATTTGAACAGTAATGTAGCTGTGTATTTGAGTCCTAAAACAAATTTTTTTTATTTTTCCTCTTGTACTGAGTATTGAACTCATGGTTTTGAACATGGTAGGCAAGTATTCTACCACTGAACAGCTAGAGACTAACTTAATGAAGTCCCCTCCTTAATCCTGAAATCTTGCAACACAGCTTTCCTTTTCTGTGGTGGACTCAATTCTTTCAATCAAGTCCCTTTCTTTGTTCTTTCTACTATAGGTGAATTATACCCAACTTACAATAACACAGCTTTAGAATTCTACATTGTAGAATTTCTTTATATGTATGAGAGTATTGCCTTCATATCTGTAGGTGCACTTGTATCATGCATTGCTCTTGGAAGTCAGAAGACGGCATTGGAACTGGAGTTATGGATGGTTGTTAGCTGCCATGTGGATGCTGAAAATCTCCTGGGTCCTCTGCAAGAGCAGCTAGTGCCCTTAACCACTAAGCCACCTCTCCAGGCCCCTAGGGGCTCTATATTAGTGGGCAAATTATTTGACGTATGAATTGATTTCATTATATCCTTATGCTCAATTGGGCATTACCTTTTTTTCTAAAATTCATACTCAATTTATAATTTTTTTTTTTTTTTTTGGTCTTTTTGAGACAGGGTCTCCCTGTAGTTCTGGCTGTCCTGGAACTCAATATGTAGACCAGGGTGGCCCTGAACTCACAAAGATCCATCTGCCTCTGCCTTCCAAGTGCTAGGATTAAGGGCGTGTGTCATTACACCCAGCTTTCACTTTATAATCTTATACAGACTTTATATATTATTGCTTTCTTTTATTTATTCTCTTTGTTTATATTGATGGTTGTACTGGTTAGCTTTTACCGTCAACCTGACATAAAGTTATCTGGGAAGAAGGACCCTCTATTGAAGAATTTTCTAGATAGCACGGGCCTGTGGGAATGTCTGTGAAGCATTGTCTTTATTAATGGTTGATAAGGGAAAGGCCCAGCCTACTGTGGGTGGTGCTGTTACTAACCAACTGGTCTTGGGATATATAAAGGAGTTGGGGACAGAAAAGTGAAAGGAGAAAGCCAATAACCAGCTTCCCTCTGTGGTTGCTGTCCTGACTTCCCTCAGTGGTGGATTATGACTTGGAAGTGTAAAACGAAATAAGCTCTTTCCTTCTTAAGTTGTTAATCACAGCAATAGAAAGCAAAGTAGGACAGTAATTTTAAATCTCTTTTGATTTTAAAGGCCTTTCAGTTTCTTTTGATGAAAGTAAAATACTTAAGTCAACATTGCTATTTTTTAGTAAGAAAATTGGTTTTATTCTTAAATTCCTTGTATTAGATCTTTATTAAAATTTTTACAGTTAAAGTTAAATGTTCAGAGACGAAATGATACATCATTTGGGGTTTTCTTCAAAATAATCTGGGTCATGGTAGATATGAGGATTTGTTTGTTCAATTGAAACTGGACTGCTTTCATATTAGTCATTGTTGAAGCTAATAATATGTACATTGACTTTATTATGCTCGTTTTTCTGTTAAGACCATATGGCTAAATAAAAAAAAATAAATGGAAGCACTGGTACAAGCAGACTAAACTGCCCAGGTCCACGCTATTAGCTCCATGTCATAGAGTGCTTTACTTACCTTTTCCTTTGTTTTTAAACATGCTTCAATTATTTCTTTTAACAGGGTTTGAAGACAGACTAGACAGGGGGGTGTCAGCATCACGGCCTTTGAATGTCACTCTCACCCCTCTAAGCAGTATTTCATATGAAGATGATTTTGTTTCCTCTCCAGGGAGTGGTACTTTGACAGAAAAAAAATCAGCTCTTGAATCTCAGTAAGAATATGTTGGCAATACGTACTAGTAAAAGTAATAAGAATGTACAAATGGAAACTGTGGTCAGAATATAAATTGAATCTTGCTTGTTGATTGGTACATGTAGAGGCTGTATAGTGGGACAGTCATGGACTCCAGATCCAGACTGTCTGGATTAACACTTGCCTCTCCCTATTAGTGGTTGGTTGTATTTGTACACATTTCTTAACCTTCCTATGCCTCAGCTTCCTTCTCCTTAATATGGAGAAAATAGTAATGCCTGCTTACCTCACAGTTATAAATGTTCAGTGAAATATGCACTTTCCTTTTTGTTTTTAATGATATAAGTTCTCATGTAGCTAAGGATGACCTTAATCTCCTGATCCTCCTGCCTCCTGTTCTCAAGTGCTAGAATTATCTGCATATGCCACCACGCCTGATGAGTGAAATAGAAAACACTTAAAACAGGGCCTTGAGCATAATAAATAGAATACAGATTGGTAAATCAACTCTGTGAATCTCCAGCAGAAGATAGTATTGGAAAACTATCAATATATTAATTACACATTAATATAAGAAGCTTAAGGAATTTTTTTTTGTGTGTGTGATATAAATGAGGAAAATTAGATATTTGACTATGATCATAAGTAATTTTTGTTCTGTTTTTATGAGACAGGGTCTCCCTGTAGCCCCAGTTGGCCTGGAACTTGCTGTGTAGACCAGTCTGGCCTCAATCTCAGAAATTTGCCTGCTTCTGCTTCCTGAGTGCTGGGATTAAAGGCATGTGTCACCATACCTGGCAGTAATATATATATTTTTTAAATCAAGAAAACATCTAAAATGTTGATCTAAGCTGAACATCTAAGTTTTGGAAAAGTTAAATTTAATGATTATAATGACTGGTAACTTTTGAGCCTTTAATGTGCAAGACACAGCGGAATGAGGGGCTTTGCCTTCATTAAAATTTTTATGTAGCCTGTTTGGGGGAAGTATTAATATATTTGTTTTAAAGAAAAAAAACTGAAGCATAGAGGTTAAGTTATTTGTACAAAATTAGGGAATGAATTAGACTTTGATGAAGAAAATTTCCTCCCTGAATTTTGCTACTATATAAATTTGCAGTTTTCATATTCAATATCTTTTTTATGTACCGTAAATTATATTCCACATAAAATTATTAGGCAGTTGGAGGCTGGACAGATGGCTCATTGGTTAAGAGCATTGGCTGCTCTTTGAGAGTACTTGGGTTTGATTCCCAGCATCCACATGGCAGCTAACAATCATATTTAACTCCAGTTCCATGGGAATCCAATGCCCTCTTCTGACTCCTCAGGTGTAAGAATAAATTTTTAAAATTATTAGGTAATCTTATACAGTTAGTTTAATCTAGCTGGAGTAGTAGAAATGAATGTTACATTATAACAGGAAAATTGTAGTTTAAATTTTGAATTCAAAAGATTAGATTTTTATTTTTTTATATTTTATTATTTTTATTTTATGTATATGAGTGTGTTGCCTGCATTTACATAAGTGCACCCATGTCATGCATTGTCTGCAGAGGTCAGGAAACATTGGATTCCCTTGAAACTGGAATTATGGATGCTAGATGTCATGTGGGTGCTGGGAATCAGACCCAGGTCCTCTGAAAGAGCAACTAGTGCTCTCAACTGGTGAGCCTTAAAGATTGGATTTTTTCCTTTTTAGTCAAAGATTTTTATTCAAGTCTTCAACTTTCAGTTGCAGTTCCATCTTTCAGTAGCAATTCCATACAACTCTTAGAATTTTCTAATTATAATTTATAGATATTGTTATAAAACCACTGTCTTCTTTCATCTACTTTCTATAATCATACAAGTTGAAGTGATGGGATTTGACCATTCATCATTTCCTTAATCGGGAATTTTTCTTGCTCTTCAGGGACCCAAAGATGATGAGACCCTTACATAACTATAACTTGATCCCCACATTGCATAAATTACTATAATTAAGTTTTAATTTTTACCCTTTGCTATAAATCATGAACCATAGTGAGTAAAGATTTTATTCTTTTATCTCAATATATTTAGAAGAGAAAAATGACATTTATAATTGAATATTCTGGTAATAATAGTGAAGTAAACAATAATGTCAAAGATTTTATTACTAAGTACATACATCATGCGTTTTGGATTTGAACTTCAGTTGCATATTGAAATTTATCTATTAATCATTCCTTCCTAAGCATTTTTACTTAAAAATTCTTTAATACCATGGTTATTGAGCATAGGAAGGTTCCTGTTCTTCCTATAAGTCATGTCTAAAAACGTTCATATTGAAGATGAGATCAGAGGTGAGTGAGCTGCTTAAGATTGGAATTTTAAATAATAGCTTTTTAAGGATTTAATTTTGAGATTTAATATTGACAGTATGATTCAGTGCATTTTATATTTAAAGTGAAATACTTTATTCTCTCTAAAATTATCAGAAGGAAAAATAATTATACTGTATAAAATTACAAATTAGAAAAGAAATTAGGCTGTTTTCCAGTAGTCAACATTGTATTTTTTTCTCTTATATATCTGAAACATTACTTCATTTTTCTGAGATAGGGCTCATGTAGTTCAGGTTGGCATTGAATATGCTATTTGAAGGTGACCTTGAACTTCTGATTGCCTACAAACTCCACCTCCTGAGTTTGTAGGATGCTGGGGATCAAACCCAGGGCTTCATGCCTGCTGGGCAGGCACTCTGTCAAGTGAACAAAATGTCCAGCCCTGACACATTAGTTTATGTTACTTCAGTACATATCTCATCCGAAATTTTTCTGAATACTTAATTGAGCCATAGGGAATAATCTAGTTTATATAGAGAAAAGGGGATGTGAAAATCATCTTCGTCAGTAATTAAATTCTTCTGGTGATGAAATAGATTTTTAATTATCTTTAGTTTTTATTGTGTTGTAAGACTTTATCTATTTTTGACTGTTACAAATTTTACTTAATAAAATGTTTAATAGAAAATATATCTGACTTGATTTTCACATCATAGTAAATCAGGCCTTTTTGAAAGAGAATATAGACATCTCTGCCAAGTGTCTGTCACACTTATTCTAAGACTTCTATCAAGATGATCCTATTTCCTTGTATTACGGCCATTTCAGTACTGTGTTGTCACATACTAATGGCCTTCTTCACACTGATGTTGCAAAATTCATGAAGGATTCAGTTCCTTGTGATATTCCTTGGACATGTCTGCCACTATTTAATTTCAGTAACTTTTTTGTCCATAGTTTTTGTTTTGTTTTGTTTTTTCAACTTGAGGCTGTGCTTTGCTCATGGCCTCTGCTTTACTCAGAGCTGCTTTGAAATAGAATTTGCGGCCTCTGACTTTTTCCCTTTAATCTCCGTTCCTTTATCTTTGACAGTACTGGTGGTAGCAACTTAGGCATTCAGGAGGACTGTTCTATCAAAAAGTCAGCCTGTGATCTTTCCTCCCTGGATGGCACCTCTCAGCATTTATCAGGAACTCAGTCTGCTGTATCATCTCGGTCACCTGCTTCTAAAGGAAAGAAAGGAAAAAAAGGGCAGATGGAATGTAAGTGGATTGTGCATAATGACCTTTTCTCTTGCCAGTGGTTCTGTGGTAGTGACCCCAAGTTTATGATTTGATTCCATAAGAAGGTAGAAGAATTTATAATAATGTAAATTAGTTTTTATATTTGTAATTATAGTACATTTTGCTTTATAATATAAATCTTTTTTATATAAATCTCTTAATGAAAAATTACAGATAAATTTCATTTGAGAAATATAAACCGGGGGCTACAGAAATGTCTCAGCAGTTAAGAGCACTGGTGTTCTTGCAGAGGACCTGAATTCAATTCCTAGTACCCACATGGTGGCTAACAACCATCTGTAACTCTAGTTCCAGGGGATCACATGTCCTCTTCTGATCTCCAGATACATTACATGACATGAGTGCACTTACATACATGCAGGTAATACACTTATACACATAAAAAAATAAAAAAAAATATTTTAAAGAAATAGAAATCAGTACCAAGAAAGATGGCTTAGTGGGTAAAAGCACTTAACTACACAATCCTGACAACCTAAGTTAGATCCTTGAAATTCACATTATGGTGGTTGGGAGAACTGATTCCACAAAGTTGTCCTTTGGCCTTTATATTTGAGCTGTGGCACACATATGCCCACACTCATACACATAATAAACAACCTCTCCACACACGGTAATACAAAATAAATTAAAAAATAAAAGTAAATACAAATGATCTTTTGTTCAGAGATAATTGCTATTAAGATTTTTGGCTACTTTTCCAATATATGCAGAAAGCCACACATTTTTATTTAAAAAACAAATACAGGTGCTGAAGAGATGGGTTAGTGCTTTGGATCACTGGCCACTTTTGCAGAGGACCCAAGTTTGATTCTCAGCACCCACATGGCAGCTAACAACCATCTGTAATTCTACTTTGAGAGAATCTGAAATCCTCTGCTGGCCTCCATGGGCACGGCTCAACACAAGTGCACTTATATACATGTATGCAATACACTCATACACACAAGTAAATAAATATAAAAATTAAAAAATCAAATATAAATAATCCTTGGCACCTGCTTAAAATTTTTTTAATTGTATATTATGTACATTTCTAAACATTATTAAATATAGTACTTAAATTTCCCTATCTGTAAAATAGAGTAATAGGCCATTTTGAAGATTAAAAGATTAAAAATGAAAAAAAAATGAAAAAAAAGATTAAAAATGATCTGAGATAATGTGTATATCAAAGCACTTAGCATAGTAGTTTCTCTTTTGGTAATTAAAAAGTAGTTTGAGTAATTAAGATACCCATTAGTGGCCATAATATTGATCTTTTATTTAAATGTCAAGTTCCCCCATCTCACCTTGTATGCATGTGTCTGCATGTCAGAGGACATCGTTGGGTAGAGGTGTTGGACTTCACCTTGAGCCTGAATCTTGTTGTTTGTCAGTGTGTATACCAAATTAGCTGGCCTAGGAATGTCTGAGCAGTCTCCCATTTCTCTTCCCATCCTGCCTGCGTATGCTGGGATTACAGACATGTCCTGCCGTGCCTAGCTTTGTGTGGGGTCTGGGATCCAAACTTGGACAGCAAGTGCGTTAACCACTAAACCATCTCTTCAGCTCCATATTTGTTCTGTAGGTCTTCTGGTAGGGAGATACAGTGATTATACAAAAACCTCTTAAGCTTACAAGATGATTTCAAGCTTGGGAATGACTTGCTTAAAATTTTTTTTTTCTAATTGAAATTATGCTTATTTGAGTTGAAAAAGGTGGAGCGGGTTAGGAATAGGGGAAGACACTTAACTGGTTAATATAGAAAACTATATTTGATTTTTTTTTTTTTTTTTTGACTTTTAGAGACAGGATCTCCTTATAGCCCCAGTTGGCCTGGAACTCACTATGTAGACCAGGCTGGCCTTGAAACTCATAGAGATCTGACTGCCTCTTCCTCTTGAGTACTGGGATTAAAGGCGTGTGCTACTGTACCCAGCTTATTCTTGACATTTTTTAATTGCCTGTAATTTCTATATGTAAAGACAACCAGCACTGACATTTAACATTTTCATTGTGGTGAAATAATGCATATTAAAATTTATCAGGCTGGGGATATATGTAGCTTAGTTACTAGAGTGCCTGCCTAGCATGCACTCATCTCTGGATTTGATCCTCAGAACTGCATGAAATGTGGCATGATAATGCATACCTGTAATCCCAGCACTCAGGAGATAGAGATCTGAAGTTCAAGACCATCTTTGGCTACATAGTGAGGTTGAGGCCAGCCTGGGTTACATGAAACCCTGTTTTGGAAAAAAAAATTTAACTATTTTTGGGTGGTGCAGTTAAGTGACAAGTACACATGTATGTCCTTGCATCCAGCACTGTCTCTAGTTCTCCTTCCCATATCCCTTGGCAAGCAGTGCTGTTAGAAGTTTAGCTAATTTATGTATATAAGTGGGATTATAGATTCTGGCATTACAGGCTTGTGTCATATGACCCACTCTTTAGGGGCAGAAAGATGAACTACTTAGATGAGGGAAATAAAATTTAAATATGTTAATTTAAGAACAATCTAATCTGCACTTCTATCTTATTGAAAAATTTCTGTTAGCTAGACTTACTCTCTCAGTTACCTCTAATGTTGGGAATCAATTTATAAGAAATTTACTTTCCAGGGTTGGATTCACTTGCTGGAAATACGCAGAACTCACTTATTGATGAGGAAAGAGTACAGTCTGACTCAGAACATGGTTCCCATCAAGGAAAGAAACCTGGGACTAATAGCAAACCTTCTGTTAAAGATTATGAGCAGACTCTTGAGACTGATAGCACTTTGGAAGAACTTTCTGGGCGTTCTATGAGGTAAAGTAATATATCTTTTATGCTGTAACATGTATTATAAACTCACGATATCATTAATCTTCAGTGACTCAGTTTGGTAAACTTCAGCTTGACAGTTAATAATGCATGTATGAGCTAGTCTAAAATTCTCTCTCTTTTAAAAACTTAATTTATGGGGGCTGGAGAGATGGCTCAGCAGTTAAGAGCACTGGCTGCTCTTGTGAAGGACCCAGGTTTGATTCCCAGCACCCACATGGTAGCTAACAACTCACTCCAGTTCCACACAGATGTAGTTACATACATGCAAGCCGTATACTCAGGCACAAAAATAAATTAAATATTTAAAAAACCCACTTATTTTAATTTTATTTGTGTGAATGTTTGGCATGCATGTATGTAAGTGCACTCATATTGTACAATGCTCATAGAGGCCAGAAGAGGGCATCAGACTTGGAACCAGAGCTAAGGATGGTGTGCTGCTGGCAGCTGAATCTAGGGTTTTTGTAAGAGTAGCCAGTGCTCTAACCACTGAGACCTCTCCAGCCCCCAAATTCTGTACTTTCTGAATAGATTTTGTTCACTTCAGCTGTTAAAACATCTTGAGTAATTGTTTGCCTCAAGTCCAATACCCCTTTTTTATCCTGAAGTTACTGTCATAGTGTTCTTGGCTTAACCTTCTAAGCTTTTACCTTTCTTGGGGTCCCTTAAGAGGTTAGCTACCTGATAGAATAACTCTTAAGAGCATAGTTCTATTTGAATGTTTTTATTAGATTACCACAAAGTGTTTCATTTGTCTACAAATTGTGTTTTTCAACTGTATTTTTCTACTCTAAACTTAACTACATAGTATCCTTTTGATCTTATTGTTGAAATTATTCCTTCCTCTGAGTTCTTTTATTTTCCTGCTCAGTTTAATGGAATACTCAATTATATTCTGTAGTGTCACTCTTAATATTGATCATAGAAATTGCATATTCTATATTTTTCAATCTTTAAAAAAGTTTAAAAATTGTCTCTGTGTGTGTGTTTGTGTGTGTGTGTGTGTGTGTGTGTGTGTGTACTGTGTGTTGTGTGTGAATTGGGCACTTGGGGTGTAGTGGATGTGTGTGTAGAGGTCAGAGGACAACTTTGGGAAGACTGGATTCTTTCTAGTTTGTTGAAGCAGGTTCTCTTTTCTGCCATGTTGCATCCTTCAAACTAGCTAGCCCTCGTCTTCCAGGCAATTCATCTGTCTCCCTCTCATCTCATTATAAGAGTACTGGGATTAAAGATGTGCCTGTTCTCTCCAGCTCCTTTTTTGAAGATGGAGGATCCAGGTATTGAACTCAGGATGTCAGGCTTGTGTGGAGATTAGTTTTACTTATTTTATCATTTCATTGGCCTTCAGTCTTCTCCTCTTCCTCCTCCTCCCTCTTCCCCCCCTCCTTCTTTTTGACATCATGTATACTTGGCCTGTTGCTTATAAATAAGCTTAAGTCACTGCACTTCTGAAAAGCAGGGCTAGGACTGGTGGCATGGTTCAGTAAAGACCTTACTGTGAAGCCCAATGACTTGAGCTGAATTCCTGAGCCCCACATGGTAGAAGGAGAGCACAGACTCCCACAGTTGTGAGTTGTGTTCTAACCAATGCGTACACACGCACATGCACCCACAGTACATATAATAAAAAAATAAAGCAGGGCTGGAGAGGTGGCTAAGTGATTAAGAGTACTTGCTATTCTTGCAGAGGACCCAGGTTCACTTCCCAGGACCCACATGTCCACTAACAACTGTCTGTAACTCCAATTCCAGGGGATCTGATGCCCTCTTGTGGCATCCAAGGACATTGCACACTTACGTGCACTTACATACATACAGGCAAGACACTCAGGCAAAGAAAATGAGGCTCTGAAGACACAGATTGATTCTTTTCTTTTTAAAGGAAACTTTACTTTTTCTAACAGTGGATAAAGTAATTCGAACCTTGTTAAGGAGGAATACGGATTAAAAACAAATGAACAAACAGCAACAAAAACCTACTTACTTTGCTATACTTTTGTTGCTGTTTCCAGATATACTGCCTCAGTCTCTAAAAATGTATTTGAAACACTGAAAACTTTCTTTTTGAAATGCTAGTCTTAGTGAATCTTTTCTGCAAAGCAGTTATAAATTCATCTTGTAAAAAAATACAGTGTAGTATGAAGTCCTTTTTTTATGTGCTAGAATTTGATATTTTTTTTTTAGGTTCCGTAAATAAATTCAACTATAGTCTCCTTTTTTCTAGTGTTTTGCTTTGGGTGGTTTCAATTTAAAATCAACTGTTGTTTCAAAATACTATATACAAAATTCTAGAAATAAGTGACCCTCCTCATGATGGTTGTTTTTGACTCGTGTGTGTGTGTGTGTGTGTGTGTGTGTGTGTGAGAGAGAGAGAGAGAGAGAGAGAGAGAGAGAGAGAGAGAGAGAGAGAGAGAGANTTTTTTAAATCAAGAAAACATCTAAAATGTTGATCTAAGCTGAACATCTAAGTTTTGGAAAAGTTAAATTTAATGATTATAATGACTGGTAACTTTTGAGCCTTTAATGTGCAAGACACAGCGGAATGAGGGGCTTTGCCTTCATTAAAATTTTTATGTAGCCTGTTTGGGGGAAGTATTATTAATATATTTGTTTTAAAGAAAAAAAACTGAAGCATAGAGGTTAAGTTATTTGTACAAAATTAGGGAATGAATTAGACTTTGATGAAGAAAATTTCCTCCCTGAATTTTGCTACTATATAAATTTGCAGTTTTCATATTCAATATCTTTTTTATGTACCGTAAATTATATTCCACATAAAATTATTAGGCAGTTGGAGGCTGGACAGATGGCTCATTGGTTAAGAGCATTGGCTGCTCTTTGAGAGTACTTGGGTTTGATTCCCAGCATCCACATGGCAGCTAACAATCATATTTAACTCCAGTTCCATGGGAATCCAATGCCCTCTTCTGACTCCTCAGGTGTAAGAATAAATTTTTAAAATTATTAGGTAATCTTATACAGTTAGTTTAATCTAGCTGGAGTAGTAGAAATGAATGTTACATTATAACAGGAAAATTGTAGTTTAAATTTTGAATTCAAAAGATTAGATTTTTATTTTTTTATATTTTATTATTTTTATTTTATGTATATGAGTGTGTTGCCTGCATTTACATAAGTGCACCCATGTCATGCATTGTCTGCAGAGGTCAGGAAACATTGGATTCCCTTGAAACTGGAATTATGGATGCTAGATGTCATGTGGGTGCTGGGAATCAGACCCAGGTCCTCTGAAAGAGCAACTAGTGCTCTCAACTGGTGAGCCTTAAAGATTGGATTTTTTCCTTTTTAGTCAAAGATTTTTATTCAAGTCTTCAACTTTCAGTTGCAGTTCCATCTTTCAGTAGCAATTCCATACAACTCTTAGAATTTTCTAATTATAATTTATAGATATTGTTATAAAACCACTGTCTTCTTTCATCTACTTTCTATAATCATACAAGTTGAAGTGATGGGATTTGACCATTCATCATTTCCTTAATCGGGAATTTTTCTTGCTCTTCAGGGACCCAAAGATGATGAGACCCTTACATAACTATAACTTGATCCCCACATTGCATAAATTACTATAATTAAGTTTTAATTTTTACCCTTTGCTATAAATCATGAACCATAGTGAGTAAAGATTTTATTCTTTTATCTCAATATATTTAGAAGAGAAAAATGACATTTATAATTGAATATTCTGGTAATAATAGTGAAGTAAACAATAATGTCAAAGATTTTATTACTAAGTACATACATCATGCGTTTTGGATTTGAACTTCAGTTGCATATTGAAATTTATCTATTAATCATTCCTTCCTAAGCATTTTTACTTAAAAATTCTTTAATACCATGGTTATTGAGCATAGGAAGGTTCCTGTTCTTCCTATAAGTCATGTCTAAAAACGTTCATATTGAAGATGAGATCAGAGGTGAGTGAGCTGCTTAAGATTGGAATTTTAAATAATAGCTTTTTAAGGATTTAATTTTGAGATTTAATATTGACAGTATGATTCAGTGCATTTTATATTTAAAGTGAAATACTTTATTCTCTCTAAAATTATCAGAAGGAAAAATAATTATACTGTATAAAATTACAAATTAGAAAAGAAATTAGGCTGTTTTCCAGTAGTCAACATTGTATTTTTTTCTCTTATATATCTGAAACATTACTTCATTTTTCTGAGATAGGGCTCATGTAGTTCAGGTTGGCATTGAATATGCTATTTGAAGGTGACCTTGAACTTCTGATTGCCTACAAACTCCACCTCCTGAGTTTGTAGGATGCTGGGGATCAAACCCAGGGCTTCATGCCTGCTGGGCAGGCACTCTGTCAAGTGAACAACATGTCCAGCCCTGACACATTAGTTTATGTTACTTCAGTACATATCTCATCCGAAATTTTTCTGAATACTTAATTGAGCCATAGGGAATAATCTAGTTTATATAGAGAAAAGGGGATGTGAAAATCATCTTCGTCAGTAATTAAATTCTTCTGGTGATGAAATAGATTTTTAATTATCTTTAGTTTTTATTGTGTTGTAAGACTTTATCTGTTTTTGACTGTTACAAATTTTACTTAATAAAATGTTTAATAGAAAATATATCTGACTTGATTTTCACATCATAGTAAAACAGGCCTTTTTGAAAGAGAATATAGACATCTCTGCCAAGTGTCTGTCACACTTATTCTAAGACTTCTATCAAGATGATCCTATTTCCTTGTATTACGGCCATTTCAGTACTGTGTTGTCACATACTAATGGCCTTCTTCACACTGATGTTGCAAAATTCATGAAGGATTCAGTTCCTTGTGATATTCCTTGGACATGTCTGCCACTATTTAATTTCAGTAACTTTTTTGTCCATAGTTTTTGTTTTGTTTTGTTTTTTCAACTTGAGGCTGTGCTTTGCTCATGGCCTCTGCTTTACTCAGAGCTGCTTTGAAATAGAATTTGCGGCCTCTGACTTTTTCCCTTTAATCTCCGTTCCTTTATCTTTGACAGTACTGGTGGTAGCAACTTAGGCATTCAGGAGGACTGTTCTATCAAAAAGTCAGCCTGTGATCTTTCCTCCCTGGATGGCACCTCTCAGCATTTATCAGGAACTCAGTCTGCTGTATCATCTCGGTCACCTGCTTCTAAAGGAAAGAAAGGAAAAAAAGGGCAGATGGAATGTAAGTGGATTGTGCATAAGGACCTTTTCTCTTGCCAGTGGTTCTGTGGTAGTGACCCCAAGTTTATGATTTGATTCCATAAGAAGGTAGAAGAATTTATAATAATGTAAATTAGTTTTTATATTTGTAATTATAGTACATTTTGCTTTATAATATAAATCTTTTTTATATAAATCTCTTAATGAAAAATTACAGATAAATTTCATTTGAGAAATATAAACCGGGGGCTACAGAAATGTCTCAGCAGTTAAGAGCACTGGTGTTCTTGCAGAGGACCTGAATTCAATTCCTAGTACCCACATGGTGGCTAACAACCATCTGTAACTCTAGTTCCAGGGGATCACATGTCCTCTTCTGATCTCCAGATACATTACATGACATGAGTGCACTTACATACATGCAGGTAATACACTTATACACATAAAAAAATAAAAAAAAATATTTTAAAGAAATAGAAATCAGTACCAAGAAAGATGGCTTAGTGGGTAAAAGCACTTAACTACACAATCCTGACAACCTAAGTTAGATCCTTGAAATTCACATTATGGTGGTTGGGAGAACTGATTCCACAAAGTTGTCCTTTGGCCTTTATATTTGAGCTGTGGCACACATATGCCCACACTCATACACATAATAAACAACCTCTCCACACACGGTAATACAAAATAAATTAAAAAATAAAAGTAAATACAAATGATCTTTTGTTCAGAGATAATTGCTATTAAGATTTTTGGCTACTTTTCCAATATATGCAGAAAGCCACACATTTTTATTTAAAAAACAAATACAGGTGCTGAAGAGATGGGTTAGTGCTTTGGATCACTGGCCACTTTTGCAGAGGACCCAAGTTTGATTCTCAGCACCCACATGGCAGCTAACAACCATCTGTAATTCTACTTTGAGAGAATCTGAAATCCTCTGCTGGCCTCCATGGGCACGGCTCAACACAAGTGCACTTATATACATGTATGCAATACACTCATACACACAAGTAAATAAATATAAAAATTAAAAAATCAAATATAAATAATCCTTGGCACCTGCTTAAAATTTTTTTAATTGTATATTATGTACATTTCTAAACATTATTAAATATAGTACTTAAATTTCCCTATCTGTAAAATAGAGTAATAGGCCATTTTGAAGATTAAAAGATTAAAAATGAAAAAAAAATGAAAAAAAAGATTAAAAATGATCTGAGATAATGTGTATATCAAAGCACTTAGCATAGTAGTTTCTCTTTTGGTAATTAAAAAGTAGTTTGAGTAATTAAGATACCCATTAGTGGCCATAATATTGATCTTTTATTTAAATGTCAAGTTCCCCCATCTCCCCTTGTATGCATGTGTCTGCATGTCAGAGGACATCGTTGGGTAGAGGTGTTGGACTTCACCTTGAGCCTGAATCTTGTTGTTTGTCAGTGTGTATACCAAATTAGCTGGCCTAGGAATGTCTGAGCAGTCTCCCATTTCTCTTCCCATCCTGCCTGCGTATGCTGGGATTACAGACATGTCCTGCCGTGCCTAGCTTTGTGTGGGGTCTGGGATCCAAACTTGGACAGCAAGTGCGTTAACCACTAAACCATCTCTTCAGCTCCATATTTGTTCTGTAGGTCTTCTGGTAGGGAGATACAGTGATTATACAAAAACCTCTTAAGCTTACAAGATGATTTCAAGCTTGGGAATGACTTGCTTAAAATTTTTTTTTTCTAATTGAAATTATGCTTATTTGAGTTGAAAAAGGTGGAGCGGGTTAGGAATAGGGGAAGACACTTAACTGGTTAATATAGAAAACTATATTTGATTTTTTTTTTTTTTTTTTGACTTTTAGAGACAGGATCTCCTTATAGCCCCAGTTGGCCTGGAACTCACTATGTAGACCAGGCTGGCCTTGAAACTCATAGAGATCTGACTGCCTCTTCCTCTTGAGTACTGGGATTAAAGGCGTGTGCTACTGTACCCAGCTTATTCTTGACATTTTTTAATTGCCTGTAATTTCTATATGTAAAGACAACCAGCACTGACATTTAACATTTTCATTGTGGTGAAATAATGCATATTAAAATTTATCAGGCTGGGGATATATGTAGCTTAGTTACTAGAGTGCCTGCCTAGCATGCACTCATCTCTGGATTTGATCCTCAGAACTGCATGAAATGTGGCATGATAATGCATACCTGTAATCCCAGCACTCAGGAGATAGAGATCTGAAGTTCAAGACCATCTTTGGCTACATAGTGAGGTTGAGGCCAGCCTGGGTTACATGAAACCCTGTTTTGGAAAAAAAAATTTAACTATTTTTGGGTGGTGCAGTTAAGTGACAAGTACACATGTATGTCCTTGCATCCAGCACTGTCTCTAGTTCTCCTTCCCATATCCCTTGGCAAGCAGTGCTGTTAGAAGTTTAGCTAATTTATGTATATAAGTGGGATTATAGATTCTGGCATTACAGGCTTGTGTCATATGACCCACTCTTTAGGGGCAGAAAGATGAACTACTTAGATGAGGGAAATAAAATTTAAATATGTTAATTTAAGAACAATCTAATCTGCACTTCTATCTTATTGAAAAATTTCTGTTAGCTAGACTTACTCTCTCAGTTACCTCTAATGTTGGGAATCAATTTATAAGAAATTTACTTTCCAGGGTTGGATTCACTTGCTGGAAATACACAGAACTCACTTATTGATGAGGAAAGAGTACAGTCTGACTCAGAACATGGTTCCCATCAAGGAAAGAAACCTGGGACTAATAGCAAACCTTCTGTTAAAGATTATGAGCAGACTCTTGAGACTGATAGCACTTTGGAAGAACTTTCTGGGCGTTCTATGAGGTAAAGTAATATATCTTTTATGCTGTAACATGTATTATAAACTCACGATATCATTAATCTTCAGTGACTCAGTTTGGTAAACTTCAGCTTGACAGTTAATAATGCATGTATGAGCTAGTCTAAAATTCTCTCTCTTTTAAAAACTTAATTTATGGGGGCTGGAGAGATGGCTCAGCAGTTAAGAGCACTGGCTGCTCTTGTGAAGGACCCAGGTTTGATTCCCAGCACCCACATGGTAGCTAACAACTCACTCCAGTTCCACACAGATGTAGTTACATACATGCAAGCCGTATACTCAGGCACAAAAATAAATTAAATATTTAAAAAACCCACTTATTTTAATTTTATTTGTGTGAATGTTTGGCATGCATGTACGTAAGTGCACTCATATTGTACAATGCTCATAGAGGCCAGAAGAGGGCATCAGACTTGGAACCAGAGCTAAGGATGGTGTGCTGCTGGCAGCTGAATCTAGGGTTTTTGTAAGAGTAGCCAGTGCTCTAACCACTGAGACCTCTCCAGCCCCCAAATTCTATACTTTCTGAATAGATTTTGTTCACTTCAGCTGTTAAAACATCTTGAGTAATTGTTTGCCTCAAGTCCAATACCCCTTTTTTATCCTGAAGTTACTGTCATAGTGTTCTTGGCTTAACCTTCTAAGCTTTTACCTTTCTTGGGGTCCCTTAAGAGGTTAGCTACCTGATAGAATAACTCTTAAGAGCATAGTTCTATTTGAATGTTTTTATTAGATTACCACAAAGTGTTTCATTTGTCTACAAATTGTGTTTTTCAACTGTATTTTTCTACTCTAAACTTAACTACATAGTATCCTTTTGATCTTATTGTTGAAATTATTCCTTCCTCTGAGTTCTTTTATTTTCCTGCTCAGTTTAATGGAATACTCAATTATATTCTGTAGTGTCACTCTTAATATTGATCATAGAAATTGCATATTCTATATTTTTCAATCTTTAAAAAAGTTTAAAAATTGTCTCTGTGTGTGTGTTTGTGTGTGTGTGTGTGTGTGTGTGTGTGTGTGTACTGTGTGTTGTGTGTGAATTGGGCACTTGGGGTGTAGTGGATGTGTGTGTAGAGGTCAGAGGACAACTTTGGGAAGACTGGATTCTTTCTAGTTTGTTGAAGCAGGTTCTCTTTTCTGCCATGTTGCATCCTTCAAACTAGCTAGCCCTCGTCTTCCAGGCAATTCATCTGTCTCCCTCTCATCTCATTATAAGAGTACTGGGATTAAAGATGTGCCTGTTCTCTCCAGCTCCTTTTTTGAAGATGGAGGATCCAGGTATTGAACTCAGGATGTCAGGCTTGTGTGGAGATTAGTTTTACTTATTTTATCATTTCATTGGCCTTCAGTCTTCTCCTCTTCCTCCTCCTCCCTCTTCCCCCCCTCCTTCTTTTTGACATCATGTATACTTGGCCTGTTGCTTATAAATAAGCTTAAGTCACTGCACTTCTGAAAAGCAGGGCTAGGACTGGTGGCATGGTTCAGTAAAGACCTTACTGTGAAGCCCAATGACTTGAGCTGAATTCCTGAGCCCCACATGGTAGAAGGAGAGCACAGACTCCCACAGTTGTGAGTTGTGTTCTAACCAATGCGTACACACGCACATGCACCCACAGTACATATAATAAAAAAATAAAGCAGGGCTGGAGAGGTGGCTAAGTGATTAAGAGTACTTGCTATTCTTGCAGAGGACCCAGGTTCACTTCCCAGGACCCACATGTCCACTAACAACTGTCTGTAACTCCAATTCCAGGGGATCTGATGCCCTCTTGTGGCATCCAAGGACATTGCACACGTACGTGCACTTACATACATACAGGCAAGACACTCAGGCAAAGAAAATGAGGCTCTGAAGACACAGATTGATTCTTTTCTTTTTAAAGGAAACTTTACTTTTTCTAACAGTGGATAAAGTAATTCGAACCTTGTTAAGGAGGAATACGGATTAAAAACAAATGAACAAACAGCAACAAAAACCTACTTACTTTGCTATACTTTTGTTGCTGTTTCCAGATATACTGCCTCAGTCTCTAAAAATGTATTTGAAACACTGAAAACTTTCTTTTTGAAATGCTAGTCTTAGTGAATCTTTTCTGCAAAGCAGTTATAAATTCATCTTGTAAAAAAATACAGTGTAGTATGAAGTCCTTTTTTTATGTGCTAGAATTTGATATATTTTTTTTTTAGGTTCCGTAAATAAATTCAACTATAGTCTCCTTTTTTCTAGTGTTTTGCTTTGGGTGGTTTCAATTTAAAATCAACTGTTTCAAAATACTATATACAAAATTCTAGAAATAAGTGACCCTCCTCATGATGGTTGTTTTTGACTCGTGTGTGTGTGTGTGTGTGTGTGTGTGTGTGTGTGTGTGTGAGAGAGAGAGAGAGAGAGAGAGAGAAAGAGACAGAATCTCTCTGTAGCCCCCAGCTGTCCTGGAACTCACTTTGTAGCCCAGGCTGGACTTGAACTCACAGACATCTGCCTGCCTCTGCCTCCCAAGTGCCGGGATTACAGGTGTGTGCCACCACGCCTGGCCTGGTTCTTTTTTTATTTTTTGCATTGTTAACACATTTTGATCATATTTAGCTCCCCTTTCCCATCTGCACCTCCCTTACTACTCCTCACTCAGTTTCATGTCCTCTAATGTACGTATTTTATATAATATTATATAATATATTAAGGCCTATAGAGTCAAATTTGCGTCCCCAGTGTGGGTTCATTCACTGGAGCCTGGTCAACCTAAGTTTTACTCTTAAAGAAAACTACCTCTCCTCCTTTTAGTAGCCCTTGATTGCTCCCTGAGGTAGTATTGAGGTTTCTTACCCACTTCCCCAGGAAGTGACTTATATTTTAAAATAATACTATTCTGAATAACAAGATGTAATCTCATGCCATCCAGGTCCCTCTTCCCCTCATGTGACTCATCCCATTGTCTGGTACATCCATGCTTGTGTTTAATAAAACCTGTTTTAATCTGAAAGGTAGTAGTGGTGGTAATTTGCATATGCTACAGAGAATCTATAAGGTACTTCCTATAAGTGAAAACATAAAACATCTTGGTATAATAAAAAAAAAAAAAAGTAGAATGAGGTTGTGAAGATCTGTAGTAAGAACAGTGCTTTATCCATGAAATTGTGAAAACAGAAAAAGAAATTCATAGTTTTCTTGCTGCACCTCAATCTATAAAACTTGCAGCTACAGTGTCACAGGTACTTAGTTAAGATGGAAAAGGCATTAAGAGAGTGTTCATGTGTTTGGGATGTAAGCATAATGCATATCAGCTTTGGTGCTGCCAAAGGTTTCAAGCATCCTTTGGAAGCCTTGGAGCATATTTCCCGTGTATAAAGGGGGACACTACTGTAATACTCCCTGAATCATCAGCTAAAGAACTTGGTAAACCAGTAAATGCTTCTCAAGACTACTTTTACTCAAGTATTTGTACTATGGATTAAGTTTTTACCTTTGAAATAAATTACAGAGTTTTTCAGAAGCTAAAAGCAAACTCAATTATATTGGAAATATGTTAATTGTGCTAAACACCTTCTGAAGTATTTTTTAATAATTATTCAACAAAAATATTTAGTATAAGGCAACATGCTTGGATGATGAGAAATAATAATTATTATTATTATTTTGGTCTTTTTTGAGATAAGGTCTCCCTGTAGCCGCAGCTGTCCTGGAACTCACTCTGTAGACCAGGTTGGCCTTGAACTCACAGAGATCCACCTGCCTCTGTCTCCCAAGTGCTAGGATTAAAGGCGTGTGCCACCACGCCCGGCCTGAGAAATAATTCTTAAAATGACATGTACTCTGTGTTGTATTAATTGTGTTGAGTTGTTACAATGGAACTGTTTATATGAGGTTACTTAATAGAAAGCTAAGGTAAGTGATACAGTATAACTAGATATATGTAGGTGAACTTATATGTTAAGTAAAGATGGACAATATGAAAATATTTTTTGTGACTTTTGGGTTAACAAAGGAAATAATGAAAGAATCATGTATCTTTTTAATTAATATTTTTTTATTGATGTTTTATTTGTTTCATCATTTTTCATTTCTGTTTAGGCATATTCCCCTATCCCTTCCCCCCACCCCACCCCACCCCAATCCATCCCAGGTCATGTACTCTATCATAACTGTCCTGCATCTTTCTCTCAGTCTTTTTTTTATGCTTAGGAATTCACATTTTCCTCCATTAATTTCATGTTATTCTAAAATATGGATATATACTCTCCACCCATATACAATAATTACAGAGTCTGAAAATAATTGGTGGGTGGATTCTAGAGCCCATTGAGGGATTCACATGTGTGCTGGATAGCTTTAGTGTCAACTTGACACACCTGGGTTGAGGAGCCTCAGTTGGGGAATTGGTTCCATTGGACTGGCCTGTGGCCACGTCTGTGGAGTATTGTCTTGATTGTTGAGCAATGTGGGAGGACCCAGCCCACTATGGGTGGTGCCACCCTGGGCAGGTTGTTGTATACTGTATAAGAGGTCAGGCTGGGCATGGGCCAGGGGAGCAAGCCAGTGAACAGCATTCCTCCATGGCTTGTGCTTCAGCTCCTGCCTCCAGGTTCCTGCCTTGGGCTTCTTAAGTGATGAACTGTGACCTGGGAGATGTAAGCTGAATAAACCCTTTCCTCCCCAAGTTGGTGTCGGTCAGAGTGTTTTGTCACAGCAGTGGAAGGCAAACTAGAACAACACGACAACATAGTTGCTTACAGATAAACCAGAAATATAACCATACTGTCATTCAGCTTGCCTTTCATCTGGGGGATTTGGTGTTAGCATCCACAAATGAGGGAAACCATTCTCCGTTTGTCTTTCTGGGACTGTGTCACCTCACTCAGCACAATGGCTTCGAGCTCCATTTACCTGCAAAGTTCATAATGCCATCCTTCTTTACCGCTGAATAGTACTCCATTGTGTAGATGTACCACATTTTTGTCATCCACTCATCTGTTGAGGGGCGTATGGGTTGGTTCCAGCTCTTTGCTATTGTGAAGAGAGCGCCAATAAACATGGATGTGCATATATCTTTGTGGTAGGATGTCTTTGGGGTATATACCCAGGAGTGGTATGACTGGGTCAGATGGTAAGCTCATTCCGAGTCCATCATGTATCTTTTAAAAATTTTAAACAAATTCGGTATTTCAGAGATATGCTTTATGTAGATTTTCGTTTGGGAGGGGAGGGCAGGGTCCGTCCTGTAGACCAGCTGCCTGAACTCACAGAGAGTGTGCCTGCCTTCGCTTCCCAAGTGCTGGGAGAAAGGCGTGTGCCACCTGCCCAGCTTATATAGATGTTTTTAATGATGTAATTTCAGAATCACATATGTTATAGTTTTATGCCTGTACGAGGCTTGTTGTTGAAAGATTTTGCTTCATAAATACAATGTATGAAGCATACGATAAATATGATGACATGTTTGAGAAAGTTTTTTTAAAAAAGTGCTAGTTCAGTAAAGAGACTCCCTTTCCATTATATTTAGGAAAGAGTTGTGTTTTTTTTTTTTTTTTTTTCTTTTTTGGTGTTTTTTTCGATACAGGGTCTCCCTGTAGAGATCAGCTGTCCTGGAACTCACTCTGTAGACCAGGCTGGCCTTGAACTCACAAAGATCCTCCTGCCTCTGCCTCCCAAATGCTAGGATTAAAGGCATGTGCCACCACGCCCGACTAGGAAAGGGTTTTTCCAGTCAGCATAATGATATTGAGTGAGTAAATGCTTATACCATAACTAGTATTGATAAATATAATGTTGGTATAGAGAAAAGTATGTTATTCTCATTGTTTAGCTGATTCTTGTAGAAGTTTCTCTAACATCTTTATGCAAAATAAACTTCTAGTGGCTCATCAGACAAGGGAAGATCTCAGAAAACTCCAACTTCTCCTCTGTCTCCAAGTTCTCAGAAATTGTTACAGTTTGACCTTCCTGGAACTACTTCAGAAAGATCTAAGTCCTCAGTCAAAGTTCCTTCATCTACAACTGGATTTAAACCCACCACAGCTTTCACTGATGTGAACAAAACAGAAATGGCTTCAACACCAGGCAAGTAGACTCATGCAGTTACAATTTTTTTTTAAATTTTATTTATTTCTGTATGTGTATGAATGTACTGTCTGCATGCAAGTCTGTGTACCCGTGTCGTGCAATGCCGCGGAGGTCAGAAGAGGGTATCGGATTCCCCTGGAACTGGAGTTCTCCTGGAATTGGAGTTTCAGATGGTTCTCGGCCGCCATGTGGGTGCTGGGGATCGAACCCGGGTCCTCTGCAAGAGCGGTCGGCGCTCTTAACTGCTAGACCATACAAATTTTAAAGTCAGGGTTGGGATGTAGCTGAGTTGGTAGAGTGCTTGTGTGGCATACATAGGGCTCTGGATTCAGTCCCCAGCACCATATTGTGTGGTGGTGTATACCTGTAACTCCAGCACTCAGGAGATAGGGTCCAGGAGAACCAGGGCTACAGGGTCATCTTCAGTAAAGTCCAGCTTGCGCTAAATGAGACCCTATCAGAAATAAAATCAAGAACAACAGCCAATTAAAAAAAGCATATTTTTTCCCCTGAAACTTTCTCTTTATTTTTTAACTGAGCCACAGAGAAATGTTATATAATTATAATACATTATATAAATATGTTATAATTAAGCTTCTTTATTTCTTAGAATATTAAAAAAACTGCAAAGAAAAATGAATATTCCAAAGCACAAGAAATGTCAGTACCTGCCATTTTTTTTCCACGCTGCCAGCATTAGTCAAAACTCATTCCCTACCTCTGGAACTGGAGAAGATGGCTCAGCAGTTAAGAACACTTGCTGCTCTTGCTGAGGGCTGGATTTGGATTTCTAGCTCTCAGATGGTGGCTAACAACTATCTCAAACTCCAGTTCTAGGAGATCTGGCTCCCACCCTCTTTTGGCCCCCTGGGGCACTGCATACATGTGGTACACTTATATACATGCAGGCAAAGCACTCATACACAGAAAAAAATAAATCTTTAAATAAGACCCTCCTCAAAATATATTCCATTTAGGACCTCTTTTTTTTCTTAATTTTTAAGATTAATTTATTTTTTATTTCATTTATTTTTCCATCTGGAAACTTTTAAGTGCTAATAGCATATGTAGGTATGTTTGTATATATGTACACATAAAAGAAGAAAAGTAGTAGTGATTAAAATACATCATATTAAGATGTTACTGTCCTTAGGGAACAAAGGAAAGTAGAATTGTTACTGGTTCTTAAAATGAGAAATAAATTTCAGAAATCTGCATTGCAGTTTCATGTGAAGTGTTTGACAAGTCCTACATCTTGTAGGAATCTGCATTGCAGTTTCATGTGAAGTGTTTGACAAGTCCTACATCTTCTAGGTTCGAAGCGCTTTTCTCCAGCTGGCCTGCATCATCGCATGGCAGCAGAACTCAGTTACCTGACTGCCATTGAGGAGTCTGTGCGCCAGCTGACAGATGTGGAAAGGGTTAGAGGCATTTCACTTGCTCAGCAGGAGAGTGTATCTCTGGCTCAGATCATAAAGGTATTTATGGAGTTTACTTTTTTTTAAATGTTTACTTTTTATTTATTATTTATTTTGCCTTTTTTTTTTGGTCTTTTCGAGACAGGGTCTCCCTATAGCTGTCCTGGAACTCACTCTGTAGACCAGGCTGGCCTTGAACTCACAAAGATCCACCTGCCTCTGCCTCCCGAGTGCTAGGATTAAAGGTGTGGCCACCACGCCCGGCTGTGGAGTTTACTTTTTATATATTTGTCCTTTCTTGTTATTTGAAATATTCTTTTTGAGACAGGATCTGCCTATAGCCCCAGCTGGCTCAGAACTCACTATGTAGACCAGGTTGACCTCAATCTCAGAGATCCTCCTGCCTCTGTCTCCTGACTGCTCAGACTAAAGGCATGTATTCACCATACTTCACTGCAATACTCTTATTGATGAGTTTAAAAGAATAAACTTTCAAACTGCCAGATAGAATAAAAAGGTAGTATGTCTATTTAATAACCCAAGAAAAACTACCACACACGTTACAAAAAAGAAAATTGAAGCCAGGTTTGGTACTGTATACCTGTAATCCCAGAAGTTGAGCCACGAAGATTAGGAGTTTAAGGCCAAGCCAGCTGGGGCTACATTGCAGTAAGACCCTGTGCCAACAACCAAACAAAACAAACAAAAAATTTTTCTACCAGGAAAATCGGAAATAGGGTTATTTGGCATCAGAATTATTCTTTCTCACATATTTGTTTTCCATGTTTTATGCTTCATTTTAATGACTATGAAAATTAGGTAATCATCTATTACCTCATTGACAGATTTGAGGGGGTTATTATTTTTAATTATTTGGTGTGTTTGTGGGTACATGTGTATGTGTGTACATATGTATTCATGCCGCATGTTGAGGTCAGAGGACAACTTTAAGGAATTGATTGTCTCCTTCCACTATGTGGGTCCTGGGGACTGAACTGTGTCTGTGAGTGTAGCAGGTACCCCAAGAAGCCAGAGTAGGCTTCTCTGGAAGAATGTCAACAACAACAAAAATGTATCTGAGATCCAGATGTTTGATAAAGCAAGGATAGTCTGGACTGGACTGTTCAAAAGTGAAAATCTAGAGATCTAAGAGTTCTCTGTGGAGGGGCTAGGGTACGGTTTTTATTTTTTATTTTTTTTAGGTCTTACTTACAATATGTAGATTTTAGGCATGCAGTTTTTGCCATAGAAAGTTGACCCATGTCCATTTTCAGTTAATTCCCCCAAAGCAATAATCATTCTGCTTTCTTATGTTATAGTTTATTTTTGCTTGTTCTATTTCTAACTCTCATGTTTAGTATTTTATTCAATGCAGATTTTTAAGTCATTATATTGTCTTTTTTTTCTCTAGTTATAATTTGCTTATTCATTTTCCTATTTATACAACATATGTTTTCACTTTTCTTATATAAATGTCTAGGATTATAATTGCTGTGTCAAGTATAAGTATCTGAAACTTCATAAGAAACTACCATACTGCTTGCTTGGTCTTTTTGAGACAGAGTACCCTTGTAGCCCCAGCTGTCCTGGAAACCTCTCTGTAGACCAGGCTGGCCTTGCCTGCCTCTAGCTCCTGAGTGCTGGGATTAAAGGCATGTACCACCATGTCCAGCTACTATCTTTTCTTTAAGCTATAATTGGTTGCTGTAAATCATCTATGTTAGAAAGATAGCATTGTGGGGCTGGAGAGATGGCCTAGCGGTTAAGAACACCGACCGCTCTTGCAGAGGACCCAGGTTGGATCCCCAGCACCCACATGGCGGCCGAGAACCATCTGAAACTCCAATTCCAGGAGAACTCCAGTTCCAGGGGAATCCGAGACCCTCTTCTGACCTCCGCGGCATTGCATGACACGGGTGCACAAACTTGCATGCAGACAGTACATTCATACACATACAGAAATAAATAAAATTAATAAAAAAAATTAAAAAAAAAAAAGAAAGATAGCATTGTGAATCAAGTGTAGTCATTCACTTCTGCCATGTCAGCTATTTAGGAGGCTAAGTGTCAGTTCAGGGCCAATGTTGACCACATGTGAAGACCATATCTGAAGTAGAAAGGAAAGAGGAAAGGAAGGAATTGTGTTTATTATAGCCACTTCATTAAAATAGTTAATGTTTTAGAAATAATATTTGATCATCTTAATTTGAAGGCACAACAGCAGCGCCATGAAAGAGATTTGGCTTTGTTGAAACTAAAAGCTGAACAGGAGGCCCTGGAGTGCCAGAGACAATTGGAAGACACTCGGAACAAAACAGCTCAGGTAACTTATTTTGTAGCTACTTTTTATTTATTTATTTATTTGATTTTTTATTTTTTTAAATTTATGTGTATGAATGTACTGTCTGCATGCAGGTTTGTGCACCATGTCGTGCAATGCCGCAGAGGTCAGAAGAGGGTATCGGATTCCCCTGGAACTGGAGTTCTCCTGGAATTGGAGTTACAGACTGTTCTCAGCCGCCATGTGGGTGCTGGGGATCGAACCCGGGTCCTCTGCAAGAGCAGACGGCGCTCTTAACTGCTAGGCCATCTCTCCAGCTCCAGATACTGGTTCTTTAAACCTAAATTTTCGTATTAAAAATTTCACTGTAGCACTCTTTATATAATAAAAAGTATGAAAATAATGTTTTAGTACTTTATATATGGTAATTTCATGTCATTTTAGGCTTGTAAAAACCCTGTAAAATAATTAGTCAAGACTTAGTCCCAATTTAGAAAAGTGGCAAGTACGGAATATAGTAATTAATTGTCCATAGACCTATCTTATCAACTCTCAACAGTATAACTAAGACTTAAACTATGAAAACTAGTAATTGTATTTTTCACAAAGCATATATTTGGTCCATGAAACAAATTTATAAATGAAAACTAATTTAGGTGGAGGGAAGACAGAAACCAAAGTTTCTTTGCCTCATCTTATTTCTAGGTCCATGCAGAATCATTCCAGCTGGTGGATAAATCACAAAGAGAAGTAACTGAAGTCCTCCAAGAAGCACCTTGTAAAATAGCAGCTCAGCAAACAGAGACTGCTCGCCTTACCACAGATGCAGCTCGGCAGATCTGTGAGGTAAAGCCACTGAGAGTCCTTTTCTTTAGTTCTTTTAAGTCAATCTGAGTAACTGTCATCTTGCCAGTAATGGGTGTCTACTACCTAACAGATGCATACTTTGACTTAGTTACTTTTAGTAAGGCCTCATTAAAATAAGAGACACCTTTGACTGTGTTGTAAATATGAACATTAGAGAGGCAGAACAAAGATGGAGAAGAGCCTTAAATTCTACCTTCTGATAAACTTTTTACAAAAGGATCAACTTTATCCATGTATCATTTACAAATAATATAATGCATATATTTTGAGTACATTGTATATCTATCTCTAAAAAAATGCCACCATAATCAAAAGTAGAATGTTTCTATCACTCTATAAAGTTCCTTCATGCCTCTAAAATTAGTCGCTAATCTTGACCTCAAGGAACCATATAGCCATTTTTTAAACTTTTTTCTTTTGTTGTTTTTTTATATGACAGGATATTCTGTAGTCCAGGCTGGCCTCGAACATGCTGTATAGCCTGGAATGATTTTTAACTCCTTGTTCTCCTACTACTACTCCCAAGTGCTAGGGTTACAAGTATATGGCAGTATATGAGGTTCTGTGTTTTGCTTTTATCCATGAGATTGATCACTTTCTTTTTTCTTTTCTTTTTTTAAATATATTTTTATTGAAGTTTTGTACATTTCATATAACATTTCTTAATCAAATTTAGACCCATTTCTCCTTCCTTGCCCCCATCCCATCCACTTTCTTTCCTTTACCGTACTAAGGGTAAAGCCAGAAATAATCTTTTCTCTATAAAGGTTATTATAATCTGTAGATATAGTTTCATCTTAGCAATTACAAAAGCCAGGAGTATTTGTGACTATGATCCTAGTATATGTTAGGTACTATAGGGTTATACAAATTAGTATAAAGTTGGTCTCTTTATTTTTAGTCATCTTTTTTCTTTAATATATATTTTATTGAATTTTTATGTATTTCATACAATATATCTTTTTTTTTAAAGGCATCTTTTATTTTTTTTAATTTTATTTCCGTATGTGTATGACTGTATTGTCTGCATGCAAGTCTGTGCACCCGTGACGTGCAACACTGCGGAGGTCAGAAGAGGGTGTCGGACTCCCCTGGAACTGGAGTTCTCCTGAAATTGGAGTTTCACTCAGTTTTCTGCCGCCATGTGGGTGCTGGGGATCGAACCCAGGTCCTCTGCAAGAGCGGTTGGCGCTCTTAACCGCTAGGCCATCTCTCCAGCCCATCATACAATATATCTTAATTATATTTAGACCTCCTCCCCTATCTGCACCCTCCCACCATAGCCTGCCCACCAGTTTTCATGTATTCTATCACATATGTTAAGGCTTATTGAGTCAAGTTTATGTACCCAGATGTTCCTTGGTGTGAGTTCATTCACTGCAGCCTGTTTGGCCTATCTAGAATCACTTCCTTAAAGAGAGCAACTCTCCCTCACCTAGTAGTGATCACCTAACCAGCAGTTCCTCAGCTAAGGTTGGGGCCTCCTGCCCATGTCTCCAGTTCTATCCTAAGTTTTTGTCTGATTGAGTTTGCATGGGTCTTGTGCATGCTGTCACTATTGCTGAAGTTCATATGAGCAAGTTCCCAGAAACCTGGAAGATGCTGTTTCTTTTTGGTGGTGGTTAAAATCTTTCTGCTCTCTCTTCCAAAATGGTCCCTGAACACTGTGTGGGAGAGGTTTAATATAGGAGTTCTATCCAGGGACATGCACTCTGTGTGGGAGAGGTTTAATATAGGAGTTCTATCCAGGGACATGCACTCTGCAGCCACTTATTCTCTACACTTTGGCCAATTGTGGCCTTTTGTGTTACTCTTCCTTTGTTTTATGAGGAAGCTTTGATGATGAGAGTTGAGAGATGCATCAGGATTTTTCCCTACCCCTGTTCTACTACGTTTCTTAAGCCTTAGGTATGGAGGTTCCATTGTAGATGTGTCGCTTGGGGCTTGGCATCTCACAGACACACATTGTTGCATAACTGTAATAGTCTCCATGCCATAAAAAGAAGCTTCTTTGAGTGTTGACAAGTATATTTGTCTATAAATGTAAGAATATAATATTTGGGCCGGGTGTGGTGATGCATACCTTTAGTCCCAGCACTTGGGAGGCAGAGGCAGGAGGATCTCTGTGAGTTCAAGGCCAGCCTAGTCTACATAGTGAGTTCCAGGACAGCTGGGATGACAGGGAGACCCTATATCAAAAAGACCAAAAAAAAAATATATATATATATAATATTTGTCATATAGTAAGAAATTATGTTTGTCTAGGGATGTGATCCATATAGGATTTTCTTTAGTATCTATGATCTCTCCAGCCATGTATATTTGGCTATGTTTACAGTGCCACACATGAGTTCCTCCCATTGAGCAGGCTTTAAGTCCAATTAAATAGCTGTTGATTACCCCCAGGATAAAAGAGCCACTACTGCACTGATACAGTTTGCTGTGTTGACCATTGTTGTTGTTATTAGGCTTTAAAGCTGGGGTTGAACCATTGATTGGTTTTCTCTCTTATCAGCTTGCATAGTATCCTCTAAAGCAATGAGATCTAGTCTTCAGGGAGATTTCCAGGTCAGTTCCAGCTCCATTACTTTCAGGTCCTTTCTCCAAAGTATGTCCTGTCTTCAGCAATAGGATTTTACCTTAAAGTTCTGGGAGGCACTGTATTTCTTATTACATAGCTTTCAGCTGTACATGAGCACTCATGTACAGATATTTTTCAGTAGGCTTTTGAACTAATGTATTTCCCTCTGGTTTTTCATATCACCTAAGCATTATTTATTCCTTTTCTCTCTTCTTTATCTCCTCTCTCTGTCTGTCTGTCTAACCCTTCTTTTTTTTCCTTTCCAGTTAAAGTATCCCCGTTTTCCCCTTGATAATATGTGTCTCCTATTATCCTCCTTTCTTAGGGAAAACTTAAAAATTGTGTGTAGATATGTGAGTCTGTGTGTGAGTGCAGGTGCTCATGGGGTTCAGAGCAGGATGTTGGATCCTCTGGAGCTGGAGTTACAGGCAGTTGTGAGCTGAATGATATGGGTGCTGAGAACCAAACTTGGGTCCTCTGTGACAGCAGCAGGTACTCTTAACCACTGGAATAATTTCTCCAGCCCCTCTTAGGGAAATTTCAACTTGGTAAATTTAACATTTAACAAAAGAGTGAAAAAACTTTGAAGTTGAAAGAATAGCTTAGAGCTGTAATTGAAAAATTACCAAATAAATAATATATGTAATATGAATGGGGAAAGGGTTAGGCAGTGTACTTCATGTTTTTGGAGAAGATTTAGAAAAGCAGTAAGAATTAAATTGATTCTCAGCCAGGCGTGGTGGCGCACGCCTTTAATCCTAGCACTTGGGAGGCAGAGGCAGGCAGCGGATCTTGTGCGTTCAAGCCAGCCTGGTCCAGAGTGTGAGCGTTTCGGACCGCTGCGGGCTACGGTGGGGCACCCTGTCTCAAAAGAAACCTAAAAAAAACAAAAAAAAAAAACAAAAAAAGAAATTGATTCTCAAGTGAAGACTTAATAGTTTACTGTTGTTTATTATGTGGTTTGAAGGTATTTTTTAATTCATTAGAATGTTAGAGTAGATAAACCTTATAACTACTACATAATGAAAAGATTTTTATTGGAGCCTATAGTCAAAGCATTTCTCAACAGTCGGAATCCTGCACATTCTGAGAACTCTGCCATAAATAGAAATGCTTGACACTATTTTTTTTTACAGTGGACGTATAGAAAAAATCATATAAATGCTCATGTAATTGAAAATCATTGGAAAGTACTAGAGGACGTAGATATTGCCAGATATTTAAAGAGTTAAAATTGAGATTTGAACAACAAAGAGAAAGGCAAGACAACCCCAAACTCAACAGTATGCATTCCATCTTGAGGAATCACAGATACTGACAGGATGCCAGAACACTAGAAGATGAAGAGGTGTGGTTCAATACAGATGAAGATGACAGGAAAGATGGAGAACTCTGTGGTCTCCATTGACAAAACATTAACAATTATGATGATGATGATGATGATGATATGGACACAGTAAGTAAATTCACGGAAAGGAAGAAACTGAAAGTGAAGAGAAGGAGGTGCTTCTTTCTGGATGGCAGAGGCCAAGTTTCAAATTTTCCCTGTCCAGTGAGATAAAGACTAACCTCATCAGCCAGTCTTTGGCAACGTACCTGCTGGTTCTCCAGGATCGCATGAGTCTCCCAAGATCTCCAGGCCCTCCTGGATACATCCCTAAGAGTATATCTCAGNAAAAAAAAAAAAAAAAAAAAAAAAAGAAATTGATTCTCAAGTGAAGACTTAATAGTTTACTGTTGTTTATTATGTGGTTTGAAGGTATTTTTTAATTCATAGAATGTTAGAGTAGATAAACCTTATAACTACTACATAATGAAAAGATTTTTATTGGAGCCTATAGTCAAAGCATTTCTCAACAGTGGATCCTGCTACATTCTGATGAACTCTGCCATAATAGAAATGCTTGAACTTATTACAGTGGAAGATAGAAAAATCATTAACTGCTCATGTAATTGAAAATCATTGGAAAGTACTAGAGGACGTAGATTATGTGCAGATATTTAAAGAGTTAAAATTGAGATTTGAACAACAAAGAGAAAGGCAAGACAACCCCAAACTCAACAGTATGCATTCCATCTTGAGGAATCACAGATACTGACAGGATGCCAGAACACTAGAAGATGAAGAGGTGTGGTTCAATACAGATGAAGATGACAGGAAAGATGGAGAACTTGTGGTGTCTCCATCTGACAAAACTAAAATGATGATGATGATGATGATGATGATGATGATGATATGGACACAGTAAGTAAATTCACGGAAAGGAAGAAACTGAAAGTGAAGAGAAGGAGGTGCTTCTTTCTGGATGGCAGAGGCCAAGTTTCAAATTTTCCCTGTCCAGTGAGATAAAGACTAACCTCATCAGCCAGTCTTTGGCAACGTACCTGCTGGTTCTCCAGGATCGCATGAGTCTCCCAAGATCTCCAGGCCCTCCTGGATACATCCCTAAGAGTATATCTCAGACAGCAGCTATTACCACAAATGAAGGACTTGTGGGTTAGTAGATTATTCTGATGATGATGAAATGATGGTGAGAATTAAGACAAGGAAGATATGCTACCACTGTCAAAGAAAGAAAAATCTGAGTCCTAATAGCAGCTACCTATCTATGATTGATACCTGTTGAAAAAACTGGTTCTCTACTCCTCGCCCCTACAAAATCCACAACAAAGTGTAGTGGTCTCTTGTGGATGACACAGATGTGTACATACTGGACTTCCTCTCATCAAGTGCCAATTCAATGGAGCAGGAGATGGGGATACCATGCAATTAGGGGGAAGACACAAACCTGTGAGGTCTCTAGCTTGGATCACACGTTGCCCTTTTCTCAGGGAAGGAAATGGAGATAAGGCATCAGGGCAGGGTTTTTGTTAGCCGAACTCTAGACTGACCGTCAGTTACTACAATCAGACTATGCTACTTGAACCATGTTTGTAACTTAGAAGAATAGGCCTTCCTGATATAGTTCTTCCCTAGTAAAGAATGCCAGCAATTTCTTTGTATAAAGGACCTGTCTTTAAAAACCCTATGCTCTGCTGGGCGTGGTGGCGCACGCCTTTAACCCTAGCACTCAGGAGGCAGAGGCAGGTGGATCTTTGTGAGTTCAAGGCCAGCCTGGTCTACAGAGTGAGTTCCAGGACAGCTGGGGCTAAAGGGAGACCCTGTCTCAAAAAGACAAAACAAAACAAAAACCACCACCACCAACAACAAAAACCCCTACATTCTGAACAGTGTAGTTAAGCTACAGCAGGTTGGAAAACCTCTGTGTAAGAGGGGCAAACTAAAGTATCCTCTTTTTTATTTGTTCCCTTTGCCCTTCAAACTGCAAATTTTTTTTTAAGGTAGGGATTTATCCCTACTTGATTAAAGATTGAGTGGAATTCTAGATGTGGTCATTTGTGTCATAATTTTTTTATATTTTATTTTATTTTATTTTATTATTTATTTTTTGGCCTTTTTGAGACAGAGTCTCCTTGTACCCCCACCTAGCTTGCAACTTGGTTTTTAGACCAGGCTGGCTTTGATTTGCCTGCTTCTACCCCCAATTGCCTGGCTTAAAAATGCGCCAACCAATGCCACATGAAGTCATTATTTTTGTTTGCTATTTTTTTTTTTTCTGATAAATATTTCCTCCCAAGTGTAGCTTAGCTTTGAAATCAACGCAGTTCTTAATTCATTTAGAGCTTTATGAAAGATGATGTATAATTTTTATTGACAAAAGCAAAGTAATCTTACAACTAAACTATGTGCATACAAAAGCAGTACTATTTGTGACTAAATATTTTATATTAAAATTTACATCAGCAGTTGTCTCAATTTCAGGGAAATAGAGTGGAATTTAAAACTTCAGTTTTGTTAAACTTAGAAACATGAAATTAGTATTGCAAAGAGATTCTGAAATTTCATATCTTGGGGAAATGACAGTACATTAAATCAAAATTGAGAATGGATGATAACATTTGACTTCTGAATAATAAAAAGAAAAGTGAAAAGTAAGACAAAAAAAGAAATCCGTTTGAACTTGCTTTTATTTTTACTTATTGTTTTTAAAGATCTTAACTCTTTTTATTTTGTGGTATGCGAGTGCTGAATGTGGTGCAGAGTAATCAGTTTTGTCTTGAGTTTATGTTTAGTCTTCTTTGTTTTGGTCATTTTGAGAAAATACTCCCTGTAGCTCCCCAACTGTCCTGGAACTCCTGTGTAACCAGAGGCAGACCTTGAACCACAGAGATCTGCCTGCCCTCTGCCTTCCAAGTGCTAGATTAAAGGCGGGTGCACCACACCAGAGTTCATATTTTTATGAGATGAACCTGTTGTGACTTAAAGAAGCTTGATGACTTGCTCACAATATTTCATCTATTAATAGTAATATCTAATTATTTGCTTCAATTCAGTGATCTTTAAAAGTTTGCATTATTTTATTATTTATTAATTATTGGTCTTTTCGAACAGGGTCTCCTGTAGTCCAGCTGTCCTGGCATACTCAGCTGTAGACCCAGGCTGGCCTTGACTCACAAGAATCTGCTGCCTATGCTCCCAAGTGCTAGGATTAAAGGCATGCGCCACCACGCCCGGGCAAAGTTGCATATTTTTAAGGATCATGGACTGTGAGTTAGAGTCAGAGGATAATTTGTAGAGTTGCTTCTTTCTTGGTGTATCATATCGTTCATTTGGATGTCTCTCTGTTCATTTTTGTCCTGTTGACCTATCCAAAGACTCAGTGGGGTATTGAATTCTCCCACGATGAGTGTTTGGGGTTAGGTTGTGACTTGTGGTCCTGGAATTGATCTTTAAAGTTGTCACCAGATTTGGGGCATATATATCTCATAATTGTGAAGTCTTCTTGTGACTTGTTCCTTTTGATGAAAATGTAATGGCCTTCTTTGTCTCTTCTGATTTCTTTTACTTTGAAGTCTATTTTATCCGATATTAAAATAGCAACACCTGCTTTCTTTTTGGTACCATTTGCTTGGAATATTTTTTTCCATCCCTTCACTTTAAGGTGGTGCCTGTCCTTGAAGGTAAGATGTGTTTCTTGTAGACAGCATATCGATGGATTCTGTTTCTTAATCCAGTCTCCCAGTCTATGTCTTTCTTTCTATCATATAGGTCCCAGGGATCAAACTGGGATTATCAGGCTTTGTCCCTTTTGCTGCTGAGCCATTTTACTGGCCCCAATTCAGTGATCTTTCCGTGAGTCTGTGCTTCCTCTCAGGTGTCCTCTGATGTTGTCTTTTTTATGTCTACTTTTGCTGTTTTTGTGTGTTGTTTTCAGATGGCAGAACTAACTCGAACCCACATCTCAGACGCCATCACTGTACATTCTGGAGCTCCTCTAGCAGCACTATATGACTACCCTCGGCAACATCTTCCAGACTTCATGAAACAGCCGAGAACCAAAGCTGAAACGGATAGGTTAGTATTCACTCATTCAACAAATTGTAATGAAATACCTATTATGTCCTATGTACCATTTTGAGTACTGAGAATATAGGTATAGTGATACAGTCCAGTGGGAAAGATAAACATTAAGCAACTATTCAGTTAAGTGAATGAATATTTTACAGACTGAGATAAATGTTATGAAAGAAACAGATGTCTCAGGTATGTAACAGTGGAATTTGAATAGCAGGGGAACCTGGAGGTCAGAGAAAGTGTTCCTGCAGGAGGAGGCTTATAGTAAGATCTAGTGGAGAAGGAACCAGTGATATAAGAGCGGTACATGAGCAGATTAAAAGCCTTGAAGGAAGAGGGAACATGACATAGTTAGGAGTGACTGGAGGAAAGAGGAAAATGGTATGAGATGATCATATTAGGACCTTAGATGTTAGAGTTTTAGAGTTGATTCTGGAAACAAAAATCATTAAGAAGTTTTTCTACATAGGGTCTTACTAAATAGTTCTGGCTGGCCTGGAACTCTCAGAGATCTTCCTGCCTCTATCTCCAGAATGAATTTTGGGACTAAAGGTCTGTGCTACCAACCCCAGCAACTATTAAAATCTTCTTGGTTTTGATTTTTTTTTTTGGTCTCACTATGCAGCCTTCGTTGGCCTTGGACTGCATGTAGACCAAACTGGCCTTGAACTCACAGAGATCTGCCTCTGTCTGTCTTCCAAGTGCTGGTATTTAAAGATGTGCACCACCACACTTGTAATTTTTTTTGTCTTTTCGAGACAGGGTCTCCCTGTAGCCCCAGGCTGTCCTGGAACTTGCTCTGTAGACCAGCCTGACCTTGAACTCACAAAGATCCGCCTGCCTCAGCCTCCCAAGTGCTAGGATTAAAGGTGTGCGCCACCACACCCGGCTTGTAATTAAAAACTTTTTAAAGAGCTGGGTGACATGATCCTGTGTGTGTGTGTGTGTGTGTGTGTGTGTGTGTGTGTGTGTGTGTGTGTATGTATGTATGTATGTGTGGTTTTTCCTTTTCTTGGACTTTAGAAATTTAGGGTTTCACACTGGAGGTCAATCAAGGCCTGGAACTTACTGTGTAGCCTATCTGCCTTGAACTTGTTGCAGTCCTGTCTCAGACTCCTGAGTGCTGATATTGTAACTATGAGCATCATACTCAGCTATGTGGGGTTTTTTCCCCTTAAATAATATTTTTTGACTGTCTTCTAATTCATAGACTTTATACTAGTAGTGGTTGTGTGTTTACTTCCCTGACTAGAGAAGATATTCTGTATGTCTTTATTCTGTATGTCTTATGTGTTCTTTTCTGTTTTTGAATTCCCTTTATTCTTTTAATTCCCTTTATTCTAAAATGCCTTCTGCATTCAAGATTTTATCTCATTACTGTTAAATGGTATTAAAGATCTTTATCCTACTGTAGATATAATATTTAATCAGCTTTCATTTTAATTTTTTTTATAGGATAAGTCAGTCTGTTTCATTCTCTCAGAGTAAAGAAGGAAACCTTGACTCAAAGCATCAGAAGTATTCCCCTTCATATGATAGTTATTCTGAGTGTTCAAGATATAAGAATCATGATCGAAGGTGAAGAAAATTTTTCCTTATCAGTATGGTTTGGTGAATTCTGATAAATTGTTTGAGCATTGCTTTTTCCTTCATAACTTGTTTCTACAAATGGAATGATGTTTGACCTCCAGTATGTTCTGTTCATCAGCTCATGGACAAAATGTTTGTCCATGAAATAATACCTACTATTCCTAGAGATCCTAGTTATACAAACATTGTCTAACTAGAAGAACCTCCTACATGTAACATTCGTAGCAATCTTACAAGTCAGATATTATTATCTTCATAGATAAAGAAGGGAACCAAGATCCCTGGAAATGTTAAGAATTCATCTAAGGGGCTGGAGAAGATGGTTCAGTGGTTAAGAGCAATTGCTGTAAAATCATGATGATTCGAGTTTAGATCCTGCAACCTATGTAGCACCCTGTACCTTCTTATGGCTATGCACATGCACACTCAGAAACACACTTGTACATACACTCACACACATGCTTGCATGCATGCAAGTAGGCATAAACAAATTTAACTAGGGTCCCATAGATAGTGGTAGACTAAGGATTTGAACCTTGATTTATCTGGCCCCAAAGCCTGTGTTTATTACACATTTTCCTTACTGACATCCTTTTTTTTTTTGGTATTTGTTTTCTTCTCCTCTCCTCCCTTCCCCTACCCATAGTACCCCCCCTTCCCTCATCTCTCTTTTCTGTTCCCTTTTCTAAACCTCCCCTCTCTTTTTTCTCCTTCTCCTTTGCAATTGTAGTCTTGCTATGTTGCCCTGGCTGACTTTGAACTTTTTCCTTCTTGCCTTAACCTTTCAAGTAGCTGTAGCTGGGTTAATAAGTATGTATTACCACAAATGGCCTTATCCATATGTTAATGTCATCATATGCACTAAATTTAGTCATTATGAATAATATTGAATAGTTTGTCATCAATGCTTGGTATAATATTAATGTTCTATAGTTCTCAGTTATGGCTCTATGATTAGAGTATATTTTATTTGAATGTTCTATGGGTCTTACTGCTGAGACAGGATCTCCATGTAGCTCCAGCTGGCCTGGAGCTTGCTATATAGACCAGACTGGACTCAGTCTCACAAAAATCCACCTGCCTCTGATTTAGAGTAGATTATACAAGTTCCTTTCTAGCATTCTAGAGCTAGGATATCCACATCATCAAATGTAACAAAACCTTAATTAAAGAAAAATACTGAGATTAAAATCTTGAAATTTAATATGTAATAAGTACAACAGGTACTGATTACCCACTATGCCTGAAACTGTGTGCTTTTACTGTGTATCATCACTGATACTTCGATTAGGTGCTTGTATTACTACAGTGATCTGCTAGTAGTTTCTTATTCATTCATGTAGAAACCAGAGCAATTTTTCTAAAATTTGATTGCAATTTAGCTTTTCACATGTTTGAAATCTTCAGTATTCTCTCAGACCATTTAGGTTCTTTGCAACCCACTTCTTTCCCCTTAGATTTCCAGGGTTCATCTGTGTTATAGTATATATCACTTCTGTATTTATGTGGTCAAATCATATTCTATTGTATGTATTATATCTGTTTTATCCTTCTTTATAACTATTTGGGCTGTTTCTACTATTTGGTTATTATGAATAATACTATGATTATAGCTATCCTAGTGAGATAACGTATGCATTTGTGTGTCACAAGTGCTTAGGTAATGGCATCGTTTTAAAGAAAGATAAAAATTGAAAGCAAGTAAAAGAAACACAGGAAAACTTTGTGGCTTTGAAAGTAGAAATAAAAGGAAGAAAGAACAGAATCATGGAATTTAAGAAAAGAGAGCTCTTGTTTGACATTGCAGGCTTTGAGACAAGTTGCAAGAATGAGATAAAGTCTTTAAATATCTTTAATCCAGAGTACCCAAATATTGACATTTTATTACATATTCTTTAGCAAGAACAGCTTTAAAAGCAGATAGATGGGCTATTGCTCAAGTGGTAGAGGGCTTGCTTAGATGCATAAGGCCTTGGGTTCAATCCCTGGCACTACATTAAAAAAAAATGGATTCACACCTAATTCCAGCATTTGGGAGGTAGTCAGGAGGATCTGAGATTCAAGGTCACTTTTGGCTGCAGAGCAAGTTTAAAAGCCAGCTTGAGGTATACAAGACCTTGTCTTTAAAAAAAAAAAAAGGTGTAGAGATCAGCATTATTTGGTGCTTTTGCAGAAGAATTTGACAATTAGGAGTTTATCAAGTATAATTCCAGTACAGCTGCTAGGATGGAATCAGATTGTGATAGATCATAGTATTCATGAAAGGAAATGGATATAGTAAGCAGAGGCCTCCCTTTAGCCAGAACTCTGACTGAAGTGGAATAATAATAATTAGATACTGATTGCCTGTTAGGGTTACTTCCAAGTGAAGCTTCTCTCTAGTCTTCTTCTTTCCAAAATGTATTTTATTTTATATCTTGAATATGAATCTTTTGATCAAATAAGTTTATTTGGGGTTATGATCCTTAATTGCTTTTTTTTTCTGTTTGCTTCCATAATACTTATAAGCAGAAGTAGCAGTGGTAGCAGCCGCCAAGAAAGTCCTTCAGTCCCATCTTGTAAAGAAAATGAGAAAAAATTCCATGGTGAAAAAATGGAGAGTTCAATTGATGAACAGCTTCAGACTGCTGCAGATGATTCTTTACGAAGTGATAGTATTCCATCTCTTCCTGATGAGAAAGGTAACTTTCCCTGCATATACATGGTCCTTGGTACAAAGTGCAAATAATTCTGTTTTACACATAACAGACACACACTTTCTTTTAGTGGTGCTAGAATTTGAACTTAGGGCCTTATGTATGGTGGGCAAGTTCCCCATCATGGAACTATATCCCCAGACTTGTATTATACTATTTTCTGGAAAGAGATTTCTAGCAAAGTGCTAATGTTATATTTTAGTTTCTCTTTGACACTTGTAGTAAATTTAAGAAAAAAACCTAAAACTTGAGGGTTTATAAAATTCTTACCCAATCCATGTATGTGTGTGTGTGGTGTCTTATCTATCTGTCTATCTATCGAGAGAACACAATGGGTTGACTAGGCAGTCACTTCACAAAGAGATTATCCACAGATTTGACCAGAAACCAAGAGTAGAGATGATTAGCAGCAGAAGCATGGTCAGTTAGTCTAAGGGAACAGGATAGAGTAAAGGAGAACACACTTCTGGAACTGTACAGGACTGTTCATCATAGCATCTATAGCTGCACATGTGCCTTATCCTTCCAGAAAGGGGAAGAATGACTTCTGGGATAATTCACAGATCAGCAGGGCTGGCCCTGTCAGCACAGGATGTCAAGGCTGCTGTATTTTAGAGGGTAGGGTCATCAGCTTTTTTTACATCAATAAAAAATTACTTATTAAAAAAAAAAAAGTCCGAAAAAAAAAAGAATCCAATACTAGCATTGTCCAGAAGATTTTTGTGCATTTATTTATAATTGTTATAGAGTTAAATTGCTAAAGCATGTTCACTGAAGCATTCTCACATTAATGTTTAGCGTCCCTGGATTTATATGAAAATTCACACATAAATGAAAAATAGAAAAAATTTTAATACTTATGTTTTTCATTTGCAATCACAGTCAGGTATATTTTGACCCTATGGAAAAAATTAATGTCCTTAACTACCAATAATAGGAAAAAAGAGACTTGATTGTTTTTGAGATCGAATATTTCCTGACCTAGTTGGTTCTTAAGCGTAGTGGGTTCTCAGTAGATAGTTGTTACATGTTTTTCATGGGTGGTGGTTAGAAAAGGACAGGCATATAGCTTTCACTTTGTCTCTATTGTTCAGTACCAATAGCTGTGCTTCAGAAGAAAAGATCTGTTTTGAAGTTAAAGCAACTTCTCATTAGATGCTGAAATAGGAGTTTGGACATCCCAATTCAGAGAGCTTCTGATAACATCTAATTTCATGGAGTGAATATCTCAGTTCCTGTCCTTTAACTATAAGGTTTCTTCGCTCTTCAGTAGAGGGGGTACACTCTTGTGAGTGGCTTGTGTAGCCAATTGCTTCCTAGGTGTTTTACCAGCCATTTGTTGGTAGTCTTGTAAGATCTGGATAAGTAAGGAAGTCTCCTTTTCGGATCTTAGTGAACTACAAGTGGCATTGGTGTTAGAGAGTAGTGGCATAATAGCTGTGGCTGTGAACACCTAGTTCCTCATTTTTAGGAGTTAGACTGCCTAACCCCTAACTCAGAGTTAGTGTGGTGTTATATGTCTGCAACTATAGCATATAGGAGGCTAAAGCAGGAGCATGAGAAAGGCCCAGCCTGGGACAGTATGAAGCAAAAAAACCATTCTGTTATTTAAGCCACTCATGCTGTACTATTCTGTTATAACCCAAGCAGACCAGTCCAGTAGTTTATAAATACTGGGAAACTTGCTGTGAACTTTAATCTTTCATTATTTTTTGTTTTTGTTATTTATTCATTGACTATTTGAGACAGAGTCTGCCTGTAGCTCTAGCCAGCCTGGAACTTGCTATATAGACCAGACTGGCCTTGAACTTACAGAAATCCGCCTACCTCTGCCTTCCAGTGCTTGGATTAAAGGCATGTGCCACCACACCTCACCTGGATTTTTTCTTTTTAAGTACAATTAAACATGTATGTTTGTAGCCGGGCATGGTAGCGCAAACCTTTAATCCTAGCCCTCGGGAGGCAGAGGCAGGCAGATCTCTGTAAGTTCAAGGCTGACCTGGTCTACAGAATGAGTTCTAAGACAGCTGGAGCTAGAAGGGACCCTGTCTCAAAAAAAAGACCAAAAAAAAAAAAGTATGTTTGTAATGGGACTGGCAAGATGACTCAGTGGTAAAGGCATGCCACCATATACCTGAAGACCTGAGATCAAGCCGCAGGACCAACATGGTTGAAGCAGAGGACTGACTCCTGCAAGTATACACATGCACACTCACCAACACAGTAAATAAAAAAAATAAGAGAAGGCCAGGCATGGTGGGTCACACCTATAATCCAAGCAAATAAATGTTTTCTGTCCCAGCACTCAGGAAACTAAGGCAGGAGGATGATAAGTTCAGTCCTAGCATGGGCTACATAGCAAGACCTTGTCTCAAACATAAAACTTGTGTGAATTGCTAAGTTAAATTAATGATACAGCTGGCTTTGGTGATACATGCCTATAATCCCTAGCACTCTGGAGGCTGAGGCAGGAGGATCATGAGTTTTAAAACTAGCCTTGCCAGGCGTGGTGGTGGTGCATGCCTTTAATTGGAGCACTCAGAGGCAGAGGCTGGCAGATCTCTGTGAGTTCAAGGTCAGCCTAGTCTATAGAGCAAGTTCCAGGACAGCTGGGGCTAACGGGAGACCCTGTCTCAAAAATACCAAAAAAACCTAGCCTTCATCTACAAAGGGAAAGTCTATCTCAGAACCATTGTGATACTCATTTCATAATGACTGCTTCTGTATCATGGATAAAATAAGAGTATATATTTTTATATATAATATATAACGTGTGTGTGTGTGTGTGTGTGTGTGTGTGTGTGTACACGTGACATGCATGTGGAGGTCAGAGGACAGCTTTGAGGAGTCAGTGCTGTCCTTCCTTCCTGTTGTGGTAGGGTCTTTCTTGTTTCTATCTTGCTGCGTACTTTAGGTTAGCTTCCCATGAGCTTCCACATGATTCTCTTGTCTCTGCTTCCCATCTTACCAAAAGAGTGCTGGGATAACAGATGCACGTTTTTGACTTGGGTTTTGAGGCTCAAACTCAGATTGTCAGGTTTGTGTGGCAAGCACTTTTACTTGGTGAGCCATCTCAGCCCCAAATTTAACTAATAGTAATGGAGAAATTAACTTTTAAGTTTCTTCTATAGAACAAATTTAAACTTTTTGTTATTCTTTTTTGAGATAGAGTCTCCCTGTAGCCCCAGCTGGCCTGGAACTCACTATATAGACCAGTGTGGCCTGGAACTCACAGAGGTCTACCTGCCTCTGCCTCCTGAGTGCTGGGATTAAAGTTGTACACCATGTGATGGCTTTAACTTCTAATAAATGTTATTTTATTAATAATAGTGTTTGAAATTAAAGTACTCATGCCAAATTTAACTATCAGTAGTGTCTGTAAATCTTAGGATACTAAGTATATAGTTTATTTAGCACTATATCTCAAGTATTTAGCAGAGTGTCTGGCTAAAACAGTGGATAAATAATTGTCAAGCTACTATTTCAAAATCACATAATTAATTTTAAAAATATTTTAGTATTTTTATGTGTTGAATGTGTTGCCTGCATGTGTGTAAGTGCACCTGTGCCGTGCAATGCCCACAGATGTCAGAAGAGGGCATTGGATTCCCCTGGAACTGGAGTTAAGGATGCTTGTTAGCCACCATATGGGTGCTGGGAATCAAATCCAGGTCCTCTGCAAGAGCAACCAGTGCTCTTAACCACTGAGCCATCTCTCCAGTGAGAAAAAATATTTTTTATATTACTTAATATCACTATTTTTACATTAAGTAATATAAAAAAATCACTTACTTAAATAGTGTTAAATTGAGGTTGGGGAGATTGCTCACTGAGTAAAGAAGACCTCAATTTTGTCTCCAGAACCCACATTTTAAAAATCTGGGTGCGATGGTGAGTACTCGTAACTCTTGCACAGGGAGGTGCAGACAGACTCATCTCTGCAGTTTGCTGGCTACTTGGTGAGTTCCTGCTCAGTCTCCACAAAAAAAAAAAAAGGAAAGGAGAGACAGAGAGAGAGACAGAGAGAATACAGAGTATCTGAAGCTTGCATTTGTTGCTGATGGGAATGAAAATTGTTCGAATCACTGTAAAGAGTTTTACAGTGTCTTATAAAACTTAACCATATAACCTAGCAGATCCATGTCTAGGTATTTGCCAAGAAACTTCAAAACATGTGCTCATACAAGAAAATCTACACTAATGTTCAGAGCAAAATTATTCATAATTGCTAAAATATGGAAGAAATAAAAATATCCTTTATAAGAACAAATAAAGTTTTTCCATACAGATTATTATTATTATTTAGCTATTAAAGGGAACAAGCTGTTGATTCCTACAACAATATATATGTATTTTTTTTTAAATCAGGAACATTTTATTTTGTAATATAGGGAATATCTTTGCTTAAGCAGGAGCGTAAAGTGGTTGGATAGTCTCTAAGACATCTTTAGAGACATAGGTGGTTCCTTGATGGAGGCAATAATGTCTTTTCACAATGTTGTAAGCACAAATACATATTTCATGCAAACCAAGGAAAGCTTTCCTCTAACAATGGTCCAGTCCATTTATTTTTTTTCAAATTTTTTTATTTATTATTTTTTATGTGTATGAATGTACTGTCTGCACGTAGCTTTGTGCATCTGTGTCATGCAATGCTGAGGAGGTCAGAAGAAGGCATCAGATTCCCCTGGAACTGGAGTTAAAGACAGTTCTTAGCCACCATGTGGGTGCAGGGAATTAAACCCTGGTCCTCTGCAAGAGCAGTTGGTGCTCTTTTTTTTTTTTTTTTTTCAAATTTTATTCATTTCTGTATGTGTATGAATGTACTGTCTGCATGCAAGTCTGTGCACCCGTGTCGTCCAATGCTGCGGAGGTCACAAGACGGTCTCGGATTCCCCTGGAACTGGAGTTCTCCTGGAATTGGAGTTTCAGACGGTTCTCGGCCGCCATGTGGGTGCTGGGGATCGAACCCGGGTCCTCTGCAAGAGCGGTCGGCGCTCTCAACCGCTAGGCCATCTCTCCAGCCCCAGTTGGTGCTCTTAACTGCTGAACCATCTCTCCAGCCCCGGTCCAGTCCATTTTATAAACCAAGGGAATGCTACATGAAGAGCAACATCTCACACAGACTTTAAACTGTTACTCACCAAGAGTAAAAATAACAGTACACAAGAATTGAACCACAACAATGTTAATAAGCAGATTTAGCCATTGCTTTGAAAACACATTGCAGAATAATAAGCCAGCAGTCAAAACAGGGTTTAGAATCCAGCTGGCAAATAGAAAGTGTCGAAGGCATAGAATCTAGTCCTTCTGGGAGGACTTCACAGGCTTATCTTAACCTTGACTATTCAAGCTCTTAAGAGGAGCTGGATGTTAATTTGATAATTTTCTTTCCTGCCCATTAACACATAGCTCACTTTAGAACAGAGACAATACATCAGTGCACACATTTTTTATTTTATTTTATTTTATTTTATTTTTTTATTTTTTTTTTCAGTGCACACATTTTAAGCAGAGTGAAACTTGAGGTCAGGGATGCTGACAAGCTGTGTCAGCTTCAGTACAAGTTGCTGGGTGACTTGAAGCTGAACTAGTTTGTAGATTCTACAGAACTCAGAAAGCATGAATCAAGTGCTTAATGTCTGAAGAATAAGTAGAATGTATCATCCATTGCTGTTGAGAATATTACATTTGGAAAGTAAGATTTATGCATGTGGCACATTTCTTTTTTTTTTTAATTTTTTTTATTAATTTTATTTATTTTTGTATGTGTATGAATGTACTGTCTGCATGCAAGTCTGTGCACCTGTGTCGTGCAACACCGCGGAGTTCAGAAGAGGGTCTCGGATTCCCCTGGAACTGGAGTTCTCCTGGAATTGGAGCTTCAGACGGTTCTCAGCCACCATGTGGGTGCTGGGGATCGAGCCCGGGTCCTCTGTAAGAGCGGTCGGCACTCTTAACCGCTAGGCCATCTCTCCAGCCCCGTGCATGTGGCATATTTCTAAAAATCAGAAGTAATACCCAATTAGGAGTTCCATAGTTTAATAACAATTGAATTCATGGGGCTTGTCTCAGAGACAAACAGGTCCGAAATCTACTTAGAGGTGTTACAACCTTTCATGACACTATAAGTAAACTTTGAAACAGACTCCCACAGTGAACAGTGACAGGTTGGACAAATGATGGTCTGTAACTCTACAGATTGTGACAGACATCAAAACTGCAGTCATAAATGTGTATGGAAGCACATAAAACTGCTTCTAGTAGAACACGGAACAAACAGTGAAATACTACAATGCACATAAAGTCTGGTAAACAGCTATGGTAAGTACGAATGAGGTCCAGAAGCCTGAGACAAAACTAAAACAGAGGCTAACACTAGAAATACCAGGAAGAAGAACTCTAGAGACTCGGTGTACAGGAAAGGCATCTAGGCAATGAAACTACACTGTGCGTGGAAGTGACACTAAGAGTGGATTCACTGCTCCTGTGAGAAAACAACAAACTGAGCAATTCCAAGATGAAGGCTGAGTTCATTTGCCTCACTCTAGCAAACTTTTCCTGTCTTTATTATTTGCTCTAAAGACACAAAATTTATTATAAAAATAAATAGCCAGGCGCCGGGCGTGGTGGCACACGCCTTTAATACTAGCACTTGGGAGGCAGAGGCAGGTGAGTTCAAGGCCAGCCTGGTCTACAGGGTGAGTTCCAGGCCAGCTGGAGCTATAGGGAGACCCTGTCTCAAAAAGACCAAAAAATAAATAAATAAATAAATAAATAAATAAATAAATAAATAAATCCATAAATATTTGCTAGAGGAGGAATAGAGGTCATTTGCTTTTCATAATTTCTATTTTTTTGTTCTGTTTAATTTTTTATTACTCCAAAATATACACGTATACACACATATACCAGGTTTACAAAGTCTGAAAGTACACTATAGGTTAATTCCAAAACACATTTAGAGATTCACAGTTTAACAGTAAACCTGCATGCAGGTAAAAATACATATAACTTTGCATTCCTAAATTACATAGCATGTTGATGTATGTTTTGATGTACTTTTGAAAAAGTTTTATTCTTTCTCATTGAGGAAAATAGAGACATAAACTTCAAGCAATAAAATACAATATAGTTATATTTTAAATGAAGTATCAAGTCCCAAAGGCTCTCTGTTGTATGATTCCATTTATATTACATTTTAGAAAAGACTATTTACAGATATAACTGTAGAGGGCAGATTGATGATTTTGAGGCATTTGGGGAAGAAGTAGTTAAACTATAATTGGGGAGATAAATAGGAGAACTTCTGGGAGCAGAAACAGTTATGTATGGTATTTATCTTTTCTGTATGATGCTAAACATTTTTCAGAATGCCAGAACTGTGTGTCACAATGGAAGTGTTAGTGTATGTGAACTAAAAATGCACACATGAATCCCATCACTTGGGATTTGGGGATCCCAGGATAGATTCCAGCCTGTGCTTGCTGAATCTCATGTTACAAATGTATAAAGTAACTAAATTGAAAGTGATAGGGGATGTATTAGGGTCCTCTAAAGAAATAAATGGGGGGGGGCTGGAGAGATGGCCTAGCGGTTAAGAGTGCCGACCGCTCTTACAGAGGACCCGGGTTCGATCCCCAGCACCCACATGGCGGCCGAGAGCCGTCTGAAGCTCCAATTCCAGGAGAACTCCAGTTCCAGGGGAATCCGAGACCCTCTTCTGACCTCCGCTGCATTGCACGACACGGGTGCACAAACCTGCACGCAGACAGTACATTGGTACACATACAGAAATAAATAAAATAAAAAAAAAAGAAAAGCTAATGATTTTTTCTAGATTAATTTTATATCCTGCCACTTTACTGAAACTCTTAATTGTTTCTAGGTGTTTTCTGCTGGAGTTTTTAGCATCCCTTAGGTAAACTATCCTAAAAAAGTGATAGCTTGACTTCCTACCTTTAAAGGGAATGCTTCTAACTTTTCTCCATCTAGAGTGATGTTAGCTGTGGGTTTCTTGTATATGGCTTTGATTACATTGAGGAATAACACCTCCAGTCCAATTCCCTCTAGGACTTTAAGCATAAAAAGATGCTGGAATTTTGTTGAAGGCTTGTTCTGCATCTATTGAGATGATTGTGTGGTTTTTGTCTTTCAGTCCATTTATGTGTTTCATAATATTTGACTTTCATATGTTGAACCATCCCCGCATCTCTGGTATGAATTCAACTTGGTCATGATGGATTATCCTTTCGATGTGGGTCTGTATGTGGTTTGCGAGTATTTTGTTGAGAATTTTTGTATCTGTGTTCATTAATTAGATGGGACTATAGTTCTCTTTTTTGGTTGTGTATTTACCTGGCTTTCATATTACAGTGATGCTGGTTTCATAGAAGGAATTTGGGATTTTACTCTGCTTGTATCCTTCTGAATGATTAGAGTAATAAGTCCTCTTTAAATGTTTTATAGAATTCAGCCACAAAATCATCTAGCCCTGGGCTTTTTGTAGCTGGAAAGATTCTTACTACATTTTCTTTTCTTTTTTGTTATTTTTGAGACAGGGTCTCCCTTTCAGTCCCAGCTGGCCTGGAGCTAGGTCTGTAGACCAGGCTGGCCTTGAACTCACAGATATCTGCCTGCCTCTGCCTCCTGGGTGCTGGAAACTACATTTTGAATGCCGTCCTATATTAGGGTCTGTTTAAGATGTCAATCTCTTCTTTGTTAAGCTTTGGTGATTCCCAGGATTTAAGATATTCATCCATTTCTCTTCAGTTTTCAAACTTTGTAGAGTATAGGTTTTTAAATGTTGAAGGTGACCACATTGACTTGAGGTATTCACACTGAGAATGCTTCTCATACCGCAACCTTTTCCACAACTGACTTTCTAGGAAAACCAGAATACTTTTAGTTGCTTGCTTGGGCTAGAATGGACATGTCTCTTTGCCTGAATAAGCCATATACATGCTCTTAAATAAAGTTTAAAATTGTCCATATCATCTCAGGGAACCTACTTAAGATCTCCCTCTGACAAAATTAAACAGAAGACAAAAAACAAAAAAAGATCCCCAGTGATGAATCCCACATCATTTTTGCTTCTCAGATCAGATGACTGCTCAGCTTCTGGGAGGGCTGACTCTTAGGCACTGTCAGATGAGTGGCCCCCATGAGAGGTCAGACCTGTGGCTCTGAAAACAAACCCCACACTAAGGGGATAAAACAACCCAACGAGGGCTCTAGCAGCCTCCTCTTCTTCCCCTCCCCTCCTTCTCTTCCNTACTGTCTGCATGCAAGTCTGTGCACCCGTGTCGTGCAACACCGCGGAGATCAGAAGAGTGGTCTCGGATTCCCTGGAACTGGAGTTCTCCTGGAATTGGAGCTTCAGAGGTTCTCAGCCGCCATGTGGGTGCTGGGGATCGGAGCCGGGTCCTCTGTAAGAGCGGTCGGCACTCTTACCGCATGGCCATCTCTCCAGCCCCGTGCATGTGGCATTTTCTAAAAATCAGAAGTAATACCCAATTAGGAGTTCCATAGTTTAATAACAATTGAATTCATGGGGCTTGTCTCAGAGACAAACAGGTCCGAAATCTACTTAGAGGTGTTACAACCTTTCATGACACTATAAGTAAACTTTGAAACAGACTCCCACAGTGAACAGTGACAGGTTGGACAAATGATGGTCTGTAACTCTACAGATTGTGACAGACATCAAAACTGCAGTCATAAATGTGTATGGAAGCACATAAAACTGCTTCTAGTAGAACACGGAACAAACAGTGAAATACTACAATGCACATAAAGTCTGGTAAACAGCTATGGTAAGTACGAATGAGGTCCAGAAGCCTGAGACAAAACTAAAACAGAGGCTAACACTAGAAATACCAGGATGAAGAACTCTAGAGACTCGGTGTACAGGAAAGGCATCTAGGCAATGAAACTACACTGTGCGTGGAAGTGACACTAAGAGTGGATTCACTGCTCCTGTGAGAAAACAACAAACTGAGCAATTCCAAGATGAAGGCTGAGTTCATTTGCCTCACTCTAGCAAACTTTTCCTGTCTTTATTATTTGCTCTAAAGACACAAATTTATTATAAAAATAAATAGCCAGGCGCCGGGCGTGGTGGACACGCCTTTAATACTAGCACTTGGGAGGCAGAGGCAGGTGAGTTCAAGGCCAGCCTGGTCTACAGGGTGAGTTCCAGGCCAGCTGGAGCTATAGGGAGACCCTGTCTCAAAAGACCAAAAAATAAATAAATAATAAATAATAAATAAATAAATAAATAAATAAATAAATCACAAATATTTGCTAGAGGAGGAATAGAGGTCATTTGCTTTTCATAATTTCTATTTTTTTGTTCTTTTATTTTTTTATTACTCCAAAATATACACGTATACACACATATACCAGGTTTACAAAGTCTGAAAGTACACTATAGGTTAATTCCAAAACACATTATAGGATTCACAGTTTAACAGTAAACCTGCATGCAGGTAAATAAATTAATTTTCATTCCTAAATTACATAGCAGTTGATATGTTTTGGATGTACTTTTGAAAAAGTTTTATTCTTTCTCATTGAGGAAAATAGAGACATAAACTTCAAGCATAAAATACAATATAGTTATATTTTAAATGAAGTATCAAGTCCCAAAGGCTCTCTGTTGTATGATTCCATTTATATTACATTTTAGAAAAGACTATTTACAGATATAACTGTAGAGGGCAGATTGATGATTTTGAGGCATTTGGGGAAGAAGTAGTTAAACTATAATTGGGGAGATAAATAGGAGAACTTCTGGGAGCAGAAACAGTTATGTATGGTATTTATCTTTTCTGTATGATGCTAAACATTTTTCAGAATGCCAGAACTGTGTGTCACAATGGAAGTGTTAGTGTATGTGAACTAAAAATGCACACATGAATCCCATCACTTGGGATTTGGGGATCCCAGGATAGATTCCAGCCTGTGCTTGCTGAATCTCATGTTACAAATGTATAAAGTAACTAAATTGAAAGTGATAGGGGATGTATTAGGGTCTCTAAAGAAATAAATGGGGGGGGGCTGGAGAGATGGCCTAGCGGTTAAGAGTGCCGACCGCTCTTACAGAGGACCCGGGTTCGATCCCCAGCACCACACAGCGGCCGAGAGCCGTCTGAAGCTCAATTCCAGGAGAACTCCAGTTCCAGGGAAATCCGAGACCTTCTGACCTCCGCTGCATTGACGACACGGGTGCACAAACCTGCACGCAGACAGTACATTGGTACACATACAGAAATAAATAAAAAAAAAAAAAGAAAAGCTAATGATTTAAAAAAAAAAAAGAAATAAATGGGTAGAATTTAGAATTTATAATAGGGGATTCACTAGATTGATTGGCTTACCCATTTGGAACACTTCACAATGGCTGCCTGAAGGCCAGAGACCTAAGGGAGTCTCAACCAGAGGGATCAGTGATGCTGCTCCAGTATGGTGCTGAAGGTCTAGAACTCTGCAGAGGGATCAGTGGTGCTGCTCCAGTATGGTGCTGAAGGACTAGAACTCTGATAGGGATCAGTGGTGCTGCTCCAGTATGGTGCTGAAGGTCTAGAACTCTGCAGAGGGATCAGTGTGCTGCTCCATCCAGTATGGTGCTGAAGGACTAGAACTCTGCATAGGGATCAGTGGTGCTGCTCCAGTATGGTGCTGAAGGTCTAGAACTCTGCAGAGGGATCAGTGGTGCTGCTCCAGTATGGTGCTGAAGGTTTAGAACTCTGCAGAGGGATCAGTGGTGCTGCTCCAGTATGGTGCTGAAGGGCTAGAACTGCAGAGTGGCTGGTGCAAGTCAGCATTCAAAGGCTAATGAACTGGATGAAGTCTGCAAGAAAAAATCCAACAGCTCAAGAACATTTACTGCAGTGTGAGCTTCCCCCTCTTCCACTTCTGTTATATGCAACCCCCTTGCCTATTAGATGTGCCTGCTGAAAACAGGGCAGGTGAGTGGCCCTCACTAGTATCTGACCCACATGCCACTCATCCCTAGAAGCACCCTCACCTACACACCCAGAAGTATACCTACCCATTTCCCAGGGATCATGCACCCCAGTCAGGTTGATAGTAAATATTAAACATTGGGGCAAGATCTGACCTAAGAAACTTAGGAAAATGTGTTTTGTGTAGAAAGTCTAATGCAAGTGGAACAATATATAAACCTGGACTTTAGTTGGCAAATTTGTTTTTCATAGAGATATATAATAGTTCTATTATATATTACGTAGAACCATGGAAGTTAAAAAGTAAGCGGTTAAGAGTGCCGACCACTCTTGCAGAGGACCCGGGTTCGATCCCCAGCACCCACATGGCGGCTGAGAACCGTCTGAAACTCCAATTCCAGGAGAACTCCAGTTCCAGGGGAATCCGACACCCTCTTCTGACCTCCGCGGCATTGCACGTCACGGGTGCACAAACCTACATGCAGACAGTACACTCATACACATACAGAAATAAATTTAAAAAAAAAAGAAAAAGAAAAGTAAAAGTGTATTGGGTGATTTCTTGGTATTTGAGAGGAAAACAAGAATTGAATTCTGGTTCTGAATTTGAGTCAAAGATGTGCTTAGGGATTCGTGCTTAGCTTGTATAGATAGATGCAAAAGTAGTTGTGCATGTCTGTGCACATGTAAACATAGATGACTGTACATGCATGTGTTGCTTAGCAGTGTGTAATGAGCAAGTGCAGGAGCAGTAGTATCCCAATAGAAGCAAAAGCTACCAGTTGCCTATATTATAGTTTCTAAATATCATTCCCCAATCAAAGAGACCAGAGTTCTTTGTAGAAACCACTGAGCCTAGGATTACAGGGAAAATACACCCTGAGTTTGAAGTACCTTGTGATACCAGAAAGTAAGAGAGGCTCTCTGTAAGCAAGAGGTTGAGGGTATGTCATAGGTACACAGTAACCAGCCTGGAAGAACTATCCTCTTTCAAGTTAAGCATGGAATTAATTTCTTAAGAAGATGCCTAACTTCTATTTATTTGCTAATGTTAAGCTTTTCATCTTTACTTTCCTTTGTGAAGCTCTGATCATAGCCTTTTTGTGTTTTTCTCAAGATATGTATTAGTGGTTTTCTAATTGATTTGTAAGAGCCCTTTAAAAATGAAGTGTATGAGGCTGGAGAGGTGGCTCAGCAGTTAAAGAGCACTGACTGCTCTTGCAGAGACCCGGGTTCGATTCCCAGCACCTGCATGGCGGCTAAGAACTGTCCTTAGTGCCGGGCATGGTGGCGCATGCCTTTAATCCTAGCTAGATTAATGATTCAGCTGGCTTTGGTGATACATGCCTATAATCCCTAGCACTCTGGAGGCTGAGGCAAGAGGATCATGAGTTTTAAAACTAGCCTTGCCAGGAGTGGTGGTGCATGCCTTTAATCCGAGCACTCAGAGGCAGAGGCTGGCAGATCTCTGTGAGTTCAAGGGCAGCCTGGTCTACAGAGTGAGCTCCAGGCCAGCTGGGACTTAAAGGGACATCCTGTCTCAAAAAAAAGTGTAATCTATAATCTTTAACATTTAATATTTTGTGTGTGCATGTGTGTGTATGTGTGTATGTATGTGTGTGTATGTGTGTATGTATGTGTGTATGTGTGTATGTATGTGTGTGTGTTGGGTCCCATGTTCCACAGCATGCTTATGGAGGTCAGAGAACAACTTGTAGGAATTGGTTCTCTCCTTCCACCATGTGTACCCCTCAATTAGTCACTTTTCTGTTGCTGTGATAAAACCACCATGACCTTGCCAAGGGAACTTATAAAAGGAAGAGCTTATTTGAGCTTACGATTGATCATTCCAGGGAATTAGAGTCCATTGTGATGGGAAGCATGGTGGCTGGGGCTGGAGCAGCAAGCCGAGGGTCACATCTTGCAGTGAGCACAGGAAGCAGAGAGAGAGAGAGAGACTGGAGACCGCAAGGCTTTTTAAACTCACTAAGCCTGTCCCGGTGACGTACTTCCTCCAGCATGGCCACACCTTCTAAGACCTCCAAGGACAGTGCCACCAACTGGAGACAAAATGTCTGAATACTTAAAGCCTATGGGGGGACGCTCATTCAAACCACCACATTCTACTCCCTAGCCCCCATAGGCCATATAAAATGCAAAATGCATTTAGTCCAACCTTAAAAGTCCCCATAGTCTTTACCAGTCTCAATTCTATTCAAAAGTCTATAGTCCAAAATCTCTTCTGAGACACAGGCCATTCTCTTAACTGCAAGCTCCTGGGAAATCAAAAGGCAAATTACATACTCCCAACATACAGTGGAACTGAATACACATTCCCATTCCAAAAGGGAGGAATAGAGGCATAGTGAGGAAATATTGGACCTAAACAAGACGGAAAACCAGCAGGGCAAACACCAAGTCCAGTAGCTCCATGTGTGGCTTCTGGGAATTTACTTCCAAAGGGCTTAGATGGCTCAGCTCTTCCAGGATTGCATGCAACATGGATCTCTTCCTTAGGCTGGTACCACTCCCTGTATGCAGCTCTCCTTGGCAAATATCTCACAGCTCTGGCATCTCGAATGTCTTCTTGGGGTCTCTGCTGCCAACCAGGCTTCACATTCACAGCTTCATGCAATGGCCTATCAGGGCCTTCTTCATTCAGGGACGCCCCTGCTGCACTCTGCCTGGCCTCTGTGGCTCTCTGAAACTGCGGAGGAAGAACTGATAACCCCTTCACTCTTGCATCCTTCGTGCCTCTAAAGCCAGCACCACATGAATGAAATTGCCGAATTTGACTGCAAGTTCAGGATGGACTCTCTCCTACTTTAACCACATTTGCAAATTTTCTCTGCCCTGGACTTGTTGGAGCAGAAAACCCTTTCAGTATTTTCCTTTCAAAAGTTGGAGGATTAGCTGGGAGTGGTCTTGCCCTGAAGGTACTATTTCTGTTGTTTACTTGTAAATCTCAAGGCCCCTCCTTAACCACTTTAATCTCACTTTTCCCATTGTTTACTTGCAAATAGCTAGGCCTCTTCTTAATCACTTTAATCTCCTTATCAAAAGGAACCTCCTTCACATGCCTTGGCCCCACCTTTAATCTTCCTAGTGCAGTTTTCAGATCCAAACTGTACATTCTGCATTTCTTTCTGACCCATCTGCTCTTCACTGTAGATCTGTACAATATTCACATTAATAGCCATGCCACCATTTCTTCATTAAGCTGTCTTAAAATATCCTTCGCCAAAGACATTAGTCCATTGCTTCTTTTTTTTAAAAATTTTTTTATTAATTTTAATTTATTTCCGTATGTGTATGAATGTTCTGTCTGCATGCAAGTTGTGCACCCGTGTCGTGCAATGCCGGCGGAGGTCAGCAGGAGGGTGTCGGATTCCCCTGGACAATGGAGTTCTCCTGGCAACTGGCAGTTCAGAGGTTCTCGGCCGCCATGTGAGCGCTGGGGATCGAACCCGGGTCCTCTGTACAGAGCGGTCGGCGCTCTTAACCACTAGGCCATCCTCTCCAGCCCAGTCATTGCTTTTCAACTTAGATCAGGCAAGCATTTGGGCTGTGGGGAAACAAAATATCAAAATATCCCGGTTGCTGCCTAAGACTTTATTTTTCTCTGGAATTACATTTTTTTGCAGCAATGGTTTCTTCATGGCTTCTACTAAATGGCCTGTTAAGCTCTGTTTACAGTAGTCAACAGCTTTTCTAGTCCAAAGTTTCAAAGTCTTCCACATTCTCCAAACAGTCCACATGGTCAGGTTCTTCACAGCCAAGACCCCTCTTGGTAAAAATACTATATTAGTCACTTTTCCTGTTGCTGTGATAAACCCACCATGAGCAAGGGAACTTATAAAAAGGACAAGAGTTTATTTGATTACGATTGATGTTCCAGGGAATTAAGAGTCCATTGTGGCAGGAGGTATGGTGGCCCGGGCTGGAGCAGGAAGCTGAGGGTCACCTCTCGGCAATGAGCACAGCGAAGCAGAGCAGAGAGGACAGAGAGACGAGAGAGAGAGAGAGAGAGAGAGAGAGAGAGAGAGAGAGAGAGAGACTGGAGACTGCAAGGCTTGTTAAACTCACTAAGCCTGTCCCGGTGATGTACTTCCTCCAGCATGGCCACACCTTCTAAGACCTCCAAGAACAGTGTCACCAATGGAAGACAAAAATGTGAATACTTAAAGCCTATGGGGGATACTCTCATTCAATCCACCACAACCCCAGAAATCAACCTCAGGTTGATAGGGTTTGGTGGTGAGTGCCTTTACCTGCTGAGACATCTTACTGGCCTTCTATTTCTTATCGTTCTTAGTATTTCTAGGTATTTTTAGAGCTTTTTTTTTTCTTTTCTCTTGTTTGTAAGATACTTGAATTTTGTGTATTTTTCCATGCCTATCACAGATTAATTTATGTAGAGCTCCCTCAGCAAAAGACAAAAGGGGTGCTACTTACATGAATACTGAGAATTATAATGGTAATTTCTTTGTGTGGAGGTATAGGTCATTTGGAAGTGTGCTGGCCTAGCATGCACTAAGCCTTGCTTGGGTTCAGTCTCTAGCCCATTACAAACTGGATGTGGTGTTGCATGGGGTATAATGGCACACATCTGGCACAGCTGTAATTTTAGTACTCAGGATATTGGAGGCAGGATGATTAGGAGTTAAGAACTAGCCTGCATGAGACCCTGTGTCCAAAATAATAAGTATTATTATAATGATAATTCTCCTTGTTTTAGACTCAACTTCTATTGCAACAGAGTACTCTCTGAAATTTGATGAATCTATGACAGAAGATGAAATAGAAGAAAAGTCATTTCGATCTTTGCTGCCTTCTGAGAGTCATCGCAGATTTAACATGGAAAAGAAGAGAAACCACCATGATGACTCTGATGAAGAAGCTTCCCCAGACAAGACTGCATTGTCTTCTGCCAAGGTGTGTTTTAGTTTACTGAGCAGATGAATGGTTGAAGTTCTGATCTTTCTTTATTTCTCCTCTCTCTCTCTCTCTCTCTCTCTCTGTGTGTGTGTGTGTCTGCATCTGTGTGTGTCTGTGTGTGTGTTTGAGACAGGGTCTCCCTGCCCCAGCTGTCCTGAAACTTGCTCTGTAGACCAGGCTGGCCTTGAACTCACAGAGATCCGCCTGCCTCTGCCTCCCCAGTTCTGGGATTAAAGGCATGTGCCACCACAGCTGGCTTCAGTTCTGGTCTTTCAAAGGTTTGAGAATACATTTTTTTTTTACTTATTTATTTTTAAATATATCAGTACCTCCCCTGAATATATGTAAGTGCACCCATGCATGCAATCCCTGTGGAATCCAGAAGAGGACTTTGGATTCCCTGGAATTGGAGTTATGGATGGTTGTTAGCCACCATATAAGTGCTGGAAGCTGAACTTGGGTCCTCGTGATCACTGAGCCATCTCTCCAGCACCAAGAATATATTTTATATTTAAACTCAATTGATAACTACCAGAAATATTTTTCTAAGATATCAGTTATATATTTTTCATATAAAATCTGGTATTATTTTCCTTCCAGAGTAGAATATAAACTTATAAGGCCTTTAAGAATCTAAGCCACTGTTACCTTCTAGAGGTAACAATTCATCCATTTAAAAATTTATGTTCACTATGGGAAGGAAAGACCCCAGTATGGAGCACAAGGGCAGGATTGATGGTTGTTTAGGCTTGCCAAGGAGGAGCCTTCAAACACCTCCTTAAGGAAAACATGGCATCTTTTAGCCTAAAAAAAAAAGAAAAAAGAAAAGAAAAGAAAATACTCCATTTCAGGTGATAAGTGTATGTATGTATGTATATATATATACATATATATATGTGTGTGTGTGTGTGTGTGTGTGTGTGTGTGTGTGCAATAAAGTTGGAGAGAACAACAAAAGAAACAGTGAAGTTCTCCCCAAAACAAAAAGCCTCTGCTTGAAAAAAAAACTGGAAAGACTCAGAAATAGATGGAAGCCATGTATGGCAGAGTGCGTGAGCTCAGGTGCGGGGGCATGGACAGGGAGAGGAGTCTAAATTGGATTGAGGAGTGATGTATGAGGAACAAAAAAGTTTAATAACAAAAAATATATTTAAAAAAGAAATAAAGTAAAAGTTTATGTTCATTCTTCTTTCCAAATTGTGTGCCTTTTGGATAACAGGAACAAATTTTACCCCACTTTGTATCCCAATGTGTGACTTGCAGTAGTTCATTCTGATTTTTCTCAGTTGAATAAGTTAGATGAATTTCAGTTCCCCTCATGCTTTTTTGAAGACTGTTTCTTACATGGTGAGCAGTCTTATAAAATGCTTTATTTGCTTATTTACTTATTTTGAGATGAAATCTAACTATACTGCTGAGGCTGGTCTCAAACTCGTGCATTCATGTGATCCTCATAACCTACCTGGAGCTATTGACATGTACCGCCATTCCTAGCTTTTGTAATCTGTTTTTTTTACAAGTGCATACCTACTTTCATGACTCTGAACACCAAAAGATTTAGAGGATGATAAATTTGAAATAAACTCTACTTTAGGAGCTGAGCATGCCGTTCTCTGGAGGACAAGATAGCTTTTCAAAGTTTACTATGGAAATGGTTCGACAGTACATGAAGGAGGAGGAGATGCGCGCAGCTCACCAGTCTTCACTTCTGCGACTCCGGGAAAAGGCCTTGAAGGAGAAAACAAAGGCTGAATTAGCCTGGCTAGAACATCAAAAAAAGTAAGGTCCTTGATTTTTTCTTCCCTTTCTTTCAATACCCCCCTACGTCTTTTGTTAGGTGAATAAAGAGCATATGTGCTACCGCTGAGCTATATTCCCAGCCTATCTCATTTGATTTGATTTGGTCAACATAGTTTCTCAAGCTAAAAATAACAGTAATAATTTTTTATTTGTATTGCTTGCAAAGTATCTTTCCTACCCACAGAACATTTCCTTTTCATTTCACTTAAATCACTTCATCCTACTTATTTTTTTTAATTAATTAATTAATTTATTTATTTCTGTATGTGTATGAATGTACTGTCTGCATGCAGGTTTGTGCACTCGTGTCGCGCAATGCCGCAGAGGTCAGAAGAGGGTGTCGGATTCCCCTGGAACTGGAGTTCTCTTGGAATTGGAGTTTCAGATGGTTCTCGGCCGCCATGTGGGTGCTGGGGATCGAACCCGGGTCCTCTGTAAGAGCAGTTGGCGCTCTTAACCGCTAGGCCATCTCTCTAGCCCCTATCCTACTTATTTTATGTTGTCATTTTACACTTAATTCCCCTACAGTATAGTAAATTAAATTGCTCAGTCTTTCTTTCTTTGAAAGACTGAGTCTAGGGCTTGCATTTTATATATATATATACATATACATATATATATACATATATATATGTATATGTATATGTATATGTATATATATACATATATATATATACATGTATACATATATATATATGTGTGTATATATACAATCTCCAGTAAAATATTTGCCGCAGTATGAATTGGTACTTAGAGCAACTTCTTTGGACATAGGAAAAAAATTTTTTTTTTAATGAGTGTACTGTCTGCATGTAGGTTGGTGTGCCCATGTCGTGCAATGCCATGGAGGTCAGAAGAGGGCATCAGATTCCCCTGGAACTGGAGTTAAAGATGGTTCTTAGCCACCATGTGTGTGTTAGGAATCAAACCCAGGTCCTCTGCAAGAGCAGTCGTAGCTCTTAACCGCTGAGCCATTTCTCTAGCCCCAGACATAGGAAAATTTTAAATTGGTTTATAGTTTTTGCTTTTTAGTAGTCAAGAATTCCTGTCAGGCATGGTGGCTCATGCCTTTAATCCCAGCACTCTTAAGGCAGATCTCTGTGAGATCTAGGATAGCATGGTCTACATAGAGTTCTGGGTTACTTGGGGCTATAGGGAGACCTTATCTCAAAAAAAAAATTCTCCAGAATTCTTGAAATTATAAATTTATTTAAGAAAATATTGTTTGCAGACATCTACGAGACAAAGGAGAGGATGATAAAATGCCACCACTCCGGAAGAAGCAGCGTGGTTTGCTTTTAAGGTTGCAGCAAGAAAAGGTATGTTAGGAAAAATACCTCTTGGACATAGAGCTTGTCATAAGGCAGGTTTGTGGAATGCATTATTTTACTTAATCACTTTTTGTTGTTATCACCTTAAATAAGATTTAATTGATACCATTGTGCATGCCTATAGTACTGTAGTTCTAGGGATTCCTTGGTAGGTGCACATATTTCTCTTATATTAAAATTAAAGTATCTCATCGATAACAATCAACTTTGCCTTTGTGTAGTACAAAGAATAAAGTACTCCTTTAACATGTACATTTAAAAATAAAGTATGTGTAAAAAAGCATATGTGGGCTAATTTTTAGTTTCCCTAAGTAGATTTGCATGACAGTTAATTACATATTGACCTATATTTTGGCTTAGTGGACTTAGACCTCATCTTTGAATCTTGAAAAGGCAGCATGGTAGTATGGTGGCTAGGAATAAGTTCACCCAAGAAGTATCATTGATTATATTGCTTATTCATAAGAAATGTGTTAATCAGCTTTCTGTTACCAAGTTAAAGAGCTATTCTAGTTGTGTTTCAGAGGTTTCGGTACATGGTTGGGTGGTCCAGTTGCTCTGTCCCTGTTGTTAGGCAGTGTATTATGGCAGAATCAGAAGTGGATCGACAACAGATGCCTGCTAGGAGGCAGGGAGAGGAGTGGGTGATTGAATCTTCCTAAAGATTCTACCAACACCCAAGAGTTCTAGGAGCTGATAACCAACCTTTTAATACATGGTCTTTGGGAGAGTCTTGTCCAAACCATAGCAAAAGACACAGGTACTCCTTTCCCCCCTGAATTCCCTAGAAAATTATCACCTTTTAAATTCAAATGGAGTGAATTTATACATTATTTGGTTCAGAAATTGAAGCATAAACCAATGCCTTAGCAAAAACAGGGAATTCAGATTGTACTGGCAGTCATATCTTTCAATTCCATGCACTTTTAATTAAAAAGCAAATTTTGATTAATAATACCCTGATTAAGTTGTAAAAATACTTAATCTTGCCGGGCGTGGTGACGCACACCTTTAATCCTAGCACTTGGGAGGCAGAGGCAGGTGGATCTTTGTGAGTTCAAGGCCAGCCTGGTCTACAGAGTGAGTTCCAGGACAGCTGGGACTACAGGGAGACCCTGTCTCAAAAAGACCAAAAAAAAAAAAAAAAACTTAATCTTATTATCTTGACCTTTCTATCTGTATGTCTTCATATTGAGTGTAACAAAAATGTGAAGTCACAATTAGGCACTGTAGGTGGCTACTAGTTAGTAACTGGTACAAGTCAAGGGACAGTAGCTGTACAGTTATTTGCATAGAAAGTTGAACTATCCATCTTTTTTTTGTCTTTAAAAATATTTTTTAATTCTTTGAGAATTTCATTCAATGTTTTTTTTTGTTTTTTTTTTTGTCTTTTCGAGACAGAGTCTCCCTGTAGCCCCAGCTGTCCTGGAATTCACTCTATAGACCAGGCTGGCCTTGAACTCATAAAGATCTGCCTGCCTCTGCCTTCCAAGTGCTAGGATTAAAGGCTTGTGCCACCATGCCCCGCTCAATGTGTTTTGATTATATTCAGCTCCACCAACTTTTCCCCAGATCCATTCCACCCTGTTTTTAAATCGCCTTTTTCACTAGAGTTTCAGTTTTGGTTTTGGTTTGATTTTTGGTATTTTTTAAGACAGAGTCTTCCTGTAGTCCCAGCCGGGTGGGAACTTGCTGTGTAGACCAGGGAGGACTCAAGCTCACAGAGATCTACCTATCTCTCTCTCCAGGGTGCTTGGGTTAAAGGTGTGCCCCACTACCCCCAGCTCCACTGAATTTTTAGAATTAGCATTCCAAGTACTGGATTTCATCGTGACTTTTGCATGTCTGTCATATTTTGTTCTTCATCACCCTCCTGTGTCTCCCCTGCCCCCATCTCTTCCTTTTCCTAGTTCCTCTCCTCCCTCTAAACAGTCTCTCCTTCTGTATTCATGTCATATATAGCCCATCATTTTCTCTTGCTCCCTCTTTCCTCCTTTAAGTTGTAAAATGCAAGTTGTCTTTTGACCCATGCACACATGTGCATACACATGTGTGTGCATGTATGTGTATTTGTGTTTAAGCACACACATAAAAATTTAAATTAGATTTTTCATAAAAGAAAAGATGTGATATTTGTCTGATTCTGACTTACATTACTTATCATAATGATCTTCAGTTCCATCTATTTTCCTGAAAGTAGAATTTCATTCTTATGGCTGAATAGACTTCCATTGTATACATATACCAGATTTTCTTTATCCATTCATATTTTAATAGACCTCTGGGCATGCTCCATATCTTGGCTTTTGTGAAAATTGAAACATCTTGGGTGTTCAAATATCTCTGTGGTATACTGACTTACAAGACATTTGGTGTATTATCAGGAGTGCTATAATTGGATCATGTGTTGGTTCTGTTTTTATTTGTTTGTCTCGTTTTGTTTGTGCCAAAACCTGAGAGTGTTTAGATTTTTTTTTTTTTTTTAAGAAACCTCATACTTGAGGCTGGAGAGGTGGCTCAGTGTTTCGAGCACTGGCTGCTCTTGCAGAAGGCCTGGGTTTGGTTCCTAGCACCCACATGGAGGCTAACAACTACCCAGAATTCTGGTTCCAGGGGATCTCATGTCCTCTTCTGACCTCCATAGCCATTGCACAACATGGGGTGCACTTTACATACATGCAGACATAACACATAACACATAAAATAAATATAAAAATATAATTAAAAAAGAAACTCCATAGAGAATTCCATAGTGGCTACATCAGTTTACATTCCTAACTGTAGGATATAAGGGTTTCTCTTTCTCTCCTGCCTCACCAGCACTTGTTGTCCTTGTGTGAGATAGAATATAAATGTTCTTTCAATTTGCATTTCCCATGTTTAACTACCCACATTTTTTTTAATGGAATACCACTTTTACTTGGAAGAATTATTCACAGGTAAACTATACTTATTCACATTTGGTTATTTGACAGATATTTTTCCCAAAAATGAACAAAGTGTGATTGCTATTCCTCAGTTAGATAAGATCAGACTTTCAAAAGAAAGTTAACACTTTTATCTTCCACCCAATAATAAATAATTTTTTCTTTTGAGATAAAAATATTATTTTTTTGGTATTTTTAATGAAATATATCAGCATTTTTAAAACGTGCATTATCCAGTAAACTGACATTTTCCAGTTGACTAATATGTTGAAAAAAGTCAAGCTAGATAATGAGATTTGCAAAGCTATGAATGTGATTTTGTTAATTAAAAAAAAATAGTCACTATCAGGACTCATAAAACCAACCCCCCTACCAGACCCTAGGCAGAGATATCTTCTGTAAACTTAAGTGGAGACTTCCTCTTTCTGAGCCTGTACCCTAGGCAGGAGCTAAAAGCTATTCTCTGGTGGCGCACGCCTTTAATCCCAGCACTTGGGAGGCAGAGGCAAGCGGATCTCTGTGAGTTCAAGGCCAGCCTGATCTACAGAGTGAGTTCCAGGACAGACAGAGCTACAGGGAGACCTTGTCTCAAAAAGACAAAAAAAAA